>PVJS01055222.1:0-12711 GCA_004027185.1 Glis glis
TCCACTGTGTACATATCCCATAGTTTTGTGATCCATTCATCTGTTGATGGACACCTTGGCTGGTTCCAAAGTTTGGCAATTGTGAATTGTGCAGCTATAAACATAGATACACATGCATTAGTCTGGTAATTAGGTTTTAGTTCTTTGGGGTAGATGCCTAGAAGTGGTATCGCTGGGTCATACGGTAGGTTTATTCCCAACTCCTTTCTTAGAAGTTAACTGCTGTCCACGATCTCAGAGCCAAGCTCGTGTTGGTGGAGTGGAGGGTAGAATTTAGAGATGGGCTGTATGTTGCTGACCTCCCTTCTTCCAGGGTGATTGCTGCAGGAAGTTTGAGACCGTGGACTTTGGGGCCAGACAGAATTAGAATCATGCCTTTGCCAGTCACTAGCTGTGTGGCCTGAGAAAATACCTCTGAGGTTCAGTTTCATCATCTTATATGAGTATAATAGTATTAGCCCTTAAGATTGTTAAGAAGATTAACTGAGGGAATGAGTATAATGCATTTTTATGATGATGGCAATAATAATAATAATAATAATGATGATGATGATGATGATGATATAGTTATTATTATTGTAGAAGTAAAGCTGGAAACTTTCCCCCTCCATTTCCCTCATCTGTTAGAGTGGCATTCTTCAACTCTTCTTTGATTATTACTCCCCTAAGAAGCCTTTGTAGACATTGATTTTCTCATCATTTCTCCTCCTTTCCCACATATGCCATATCTGTTCATGTACTGTGACACTGGGAAAACCATGAATCATTGTACTAGCTAAAATTTTATCCTCCTCCCATATCCAATTGCATAGTAGTATTTCCCCTGTCAAAAATACATGTAATAGAAAGAGGCCTTGCAGTTTGGGGGAATTGTGCAGGTTATTATTAGTCTTTTGGTGAGGTGGAGTAGCAAGTAAACCCCACGGTAGCTCTTTAGTGGGACTGGCTATGCACAGGAGAGAGCCCCAAACAAGTCAAATGCTTGTGTAATAATGGTACCCACTGACCGGAGTGTGGGGCCAGAGCCTCTACCCAGTGTTACTTAACCGTACCCTTCTTTTTCCCATCCACATTTCATGTCTGTCTTCGGGCAGCCCTCACAGTTGGGAAAATCAGAGGATCCACAGCCACTCTTGCTCATGCATCTGGAGTCTTTTTTTCTACTGGTGTTTTTGAGTCTGAGTCATGATCAACATGCTGCTGTAGATCTTAAGCCTATCTCAATAGCTGTACTGGAGACAGTTAAACAGGCCCGACTTGGGAAATTGGGATCTCTTCCTATGGAAAGAAGATGAGGGTTCCTGAAGGAGAGAGGCATTCAGGACACAGAAACTTGAAGAAGCAGGTGCTTGAGGGCACGAGAATGCCTTGCATGCAGGTGGGGGTGACTTGGGGGTATGGCGAAGCTGACTTTAGGCTGTCCCAGGGGAGCCATCGCAGACTGTTATGTGAATGGTGTTCCCAGGGTTTTGCATTACGGTGGCCCCTAACAGATCACCTCTTCCTTGTGAAAGCCTTGAGCCCGATGCCTTCCCTCAGGAGCCGAGAGAGTCTACCTTCACAGCCCACTGCACATCAGTCCAGCCTAAGTAATCATTCTCTTTCTAGTTTTCTCTAATTCTTCAACAAAGCCATTTGAATTTAACGACAGCTTGGTGTGTTAGTCTCGTGGCGGCCAAGGAAAAGGAGAGGGGTTATTGACCCATCTCAACTCCTCTTGATTTCCAGTAGAGAGATCATATACCTTCTGTCCTCTCCGAAGGTATATGATTCCCAAGACTTGGGGGGTGATCAGAGGGTGACCCCAGGTAAAGCCTGTGGCAGAGCATCCCCAAAGGACATATGTGACAAATAACATTTGATCAAGTTCTGCAAATAACTCCCGAGGCGAAGCTCTCCTGAGGAGTCTGGGAGGAGCCCCTGAGTTACAGTGCATTTTGCTGACAGCTTGCGATGTGCCAGGAAGACAGCTAAGTGCTTAGATTTACATCCTTGGCCCCCAGTGCAGATGGTGATGATGCCTGCAACTTAGCTGCTCTGTTTCTTTTATTTTTACAGGTTGGGATGTTCTGTTCTGCATGTTCTGTTCTGTTCTGGTCTCTTTGGGCTCCGATGTCCTATGGAACCTGCCGGAGAGAAATTTCAGCTAGCCCTACCTCACTGTGGCTGTGCTCATTAGATTCTTTCCTGAAGAAAATGTTACTCATGAAAAAGAAGAACTTGGTGTCTGGGAGAAGAGAAGGCAGAGAGAAGGAAGACAGGGAGTACGGAGCGCAAATACTTGCACGTTGTGGTTCTGCCTACACCACCGTCTTTCTTAGCTTTTCCTCCAAGGGCACTATAAACTCCTAAATTTTCCTGTTCTAAATGTTTGAATATCTTTGCTCTTTATTCCCCAGATATTTGCTTCCCACCTAAGACTCTCCCTGGAGGCCTCTGTGGTCCTGTTCTACCCCTATTCCCATTTCTCTACCTATTGTGTGGCATCAGGGCACCTGGATGGGAAATAATCCTCACTCAGGTGGGATGTGTGTGGGAGAGGACAATGTCCTGGAGAGGCTTGCGGGGCTTGCGTGTAGCGTGAATATGAGCCTGGAGTAATGCACAGACCTCTAGCTCCGGATTCAGAAGACAGTGGCTGCAGTCCAACCTCTGGCCCTGACTTGACACATTACTTAGGGCAGCTGATCTAGACTGACTGAACCTCAATATCTTGGTCCGCAAAGGGAGGAATTTTCAAGATAATCTTTGAGGTCCTTTATTTCCAACATTTTTGTATGCCAATTACTAATATGTATATTAGTCAGTTTTCTGCTGCTATAACAAAATACCTGAGACCAGTTTCTTTATAAAGAAAGATAGTTATTTGAGAGCTCTAGAGATCCAAGAGCATGCTGCCACCATCTGCTCAGCTCTCCTGAAGCCCTTCTGGCTACATCACAACATAGCAGATGGCATCACAGGAAGCCAGAGACTTGGAAGAGGCCCATCTTGCTCTTTATATAATAACCCATTCTCTTGAGAGCTAACCTGGGTCCCATAAGAACTACACTAATCCTTTCTGAGGTTGGCACTCCCACTGACCTAACCACCTTCCACTTTCAAAGAATCCACCCCCTCAACACCACCACACTGGAGCCCAAACTTCCGGCACATGGACCTTTGGGAGACAAACCAGATCCAAAGCACAGCAATACATTATAACCATAAAATATTAGTTGAAAGAATCAGCAATGCCTTCTCCACACAGCAGTCATGTCTTTCTAACCACTTAGGACTTAGAATGCCATGTCTACAAACTGTGCTCCTACTCATTCTGTGAGCAAGAAATAACATTGTTTTTCTCTTTCATTTTGGCTAAGCCTTTATTATAATGAATCTATCCTGCTTCATTTCTCTTTCCTTCCCTATCCCTCATCACCTGCCAATCCCTTGTTAGGAACACTTCCCCAGGGGCAGCTGGGCGAGGGCCCTGAGAAATCAGGTACTGGAATCTGAAGCAGCGTTAGGGAGGGTTCTCAGAAGAAGGTAGAGGAAGGGCACCGCCAGTTGTGAATGGTATCAGTCAGTTCCTGAAACCTCCAAATTTAACTGCATAACCACGAAAATATTCTTCTCCATTCTCCTCCCAGAACTTCAGGCAATGGACGTTGAAGAGAAGAACCTCTTTTTCTTCCAAATTGTGACGACTAGTTTTTGCTTTCTTTGTCCACTCACATCTTTATTCTCCCTTGTGTTCTGTAGTCCATGACAAGACTATGCCAAAGCAACTAGTGGGTTTATTGGTGAGGACCCTACAGGGCTGGGTCTTTTGTTTTTAATATTTTGTATTTATTTATTTATTTATTTATTTATTTATTTATTTGTCAGTTACCGTGGCACACTGAGGGGAAAAGAATGATGCAGACCCAGAGCAGATTGAGATGCACAGGCCAGGAGACCTCACTCTATGGCGAAGGCCCCGCTGGACACTGGTCCACAGCTTTTATTCATTTTTGAGGGGGGAGGTTGAGGTATGGACGGTCCTGCATACGTGCAGCACTTGAGAGGTAAAATCTAACTAGTATACGTGCAGCAAGGGCTAGAGGTAAATGTTTAACTTGGCTGGCCACAGAACCATTGTAGAGAGTAAAACCACAGAGGATGTGCAGAAGATCCTTGAGAAAATGTTTGACAAGTGGGATATTTTGGAGTAGGCAGCGGCAAGAGACACGGGGATGTTTGCCTTGGAGGAGCGGGCTGCTTCCAGTCAGCTCATCAGTCTGATCATGGTTTTCTGTGACTCTTACACCTCTCCTAGGCAAACATTAACCTGCTTCTGGCAGTCGCATTCTCCACATTTATTTATTTATTCATCCCTTTTTTTGGCGTGTGTGTGTGTGTGTGTGATTGAGGATTGAATCCAGGGGCATTCTACCTCTGAGCTACATCCCCAGCCCTTTTTATTTCTTATTTTGAAACAAGATCTCGCTAAGTTGTTGAGGGTCTCACTAAGTTCTGAGGCTGTCCTCGAACCTATTCTCCTATCTCAGCCTCCCAAGTACTGAGATTACAGGTGTGCACCACTACGTCCGACTTGAGTTATTTGTCTTTTTAGACCCAGATGGTCACAGCTGATGCCTCTGTAGACACTGGAGAGTGAGAAAGGTTGGACTCCTTTCCTCCTGGATCTTAGTAACTCCATCCCTGCCCCACAGACCAGAGCAAGAGAGTTGAGTTGGCCAGATGTGTTAACTGTCTGATCTCAGGTTGGAAGATTCCGTTCCACATGGATCTTCTGCCTTCACACGGACCTTCACCTTTCAAAGGTTATTACCTCTACAAGTACATCTGAGAACCACTTTTTCTTTGTTCAGCCAACATACTTTTGCTTTAGATGTATCGAGGTCTATTCTGGCATCTCTCTGTAGGGAATAGGAAAGCAGAAGCTAAGTACTGGTAGAATCAGAAGATGCTAGCACTTTCTAAAAGTTACATTTTTCCAACAAACTTCCAATTCCAGAGGAAAAGCAAGATTTTTAGGATTCCCTCAATGCTTGGACCATGCCTAGCCTAGAGGCAGTGGGAAAGAGAGAGGCTGCGCATGTTTAGGAAGTGGGAGGGTGTGGTTCTAAGACATGGGAATGAGTGTGAATTTATTTTACAGAGGAAATCAGAAGCTGAAGAAAAGACCTATTAAGAATTGTCAAATACTAAATGCTTTTGGTAAGAGGAGCCGCATTTTGTGTATCTCTTGGCATCCAGGAAGAATTGACCATAATTCACCTTGGACAAAAAGATCCAGGGAACTTCAATCATTTGTAATTATCTTTAGAGTCAGCAAAATTTCCCTTACAGCTTCAGTTTTCATTGCTTTCCTCTTATTTTCTTTGGACCATAAAGCAACTGAAAAGACTGCCTTCCATATTGCATTTGGAAGTGACCTTGCAGGAGCTTGAACAGGATGACTTTGGTTTTCCTTCCCATTGTGAATCACATTGAACCTCCTCAACAATTGGTCTTCAAATTGGACTTCACCTTCTAAGAAAGATGGATGGGAAGAATGTGTAGGACATAGGAAAATGCTCATGGTATAATATTAAGACAAAAAGACACCATGGCATCCAAGAAAGTGTGAATCGTATGATAATAATTGTACATATTTAAGATTCATAGGGGAAGAAACTACAAGAAATATATCAAAATTCTCCCCCTGATGAAATTGTCCTGATTTTATCCCTCAATTTTCCAAGAGTTTCCAGGTGTATCTTCTTTGCAGAATGTGTTTCTGTTGGATGTGGGATTGGGTCGCATCAGTCAGACACCTGGCATCCTTCCTGGTCATTGTCTTCTGGATTTTAGAAAGCTAGGTGGGAATCATGCATTTTTTCTGAATAGAAGATCTGTGGGAGATTTTGTGATTCTGTAGTTATCTTCTTTACCTCTAATTTTCTTTAAGCAACCTACATACACACACACACACACACACACACACGCACGCACTTATACACTCACTCCATTTTAGCCAAAGCTGCAGACACAGGGAGGCAGGGTGGTGCCTCTGGGAGGGGCGTGCATACAAAGGCCCCATTTGAGGCCAGCCAGCTGGTCTCAGCCCTCTCTCCAGCCACTTGAGATGGTGGGAACTCGGTGGCGCTGATTTGCACGTGGGAGAATTGCAGAATCCACTGGTGAAGTGCTCTTTTGTTCTCCTCCTAATCTTCTAATCCTGGGGAACAGAAAAAGGAGCTTTCTTGGGACTTGGGACTCAGCCCTCCAAATCCTTCTGTCTTTGACCCCACCCTAAAGGCTGGGATGGGGGCGGGCAGGTGGAAAGACACCAAGGAGAAGGTGGTGTCAAGGTGTGACAGCCATGGCCACCCAGCACCTTTCTCTGGAGCTACAGTCACATTGGGCTCATATCAGGACCCCTGCCTTTCCCTGTCTGGGACCAGAGCGCTCTTCACGTCTCTATGTGACTCTGGCCCACGTCACCTATCATCTGCCTCACAGCAACACACTGGCTGAGAGCCAGGGAGCAGGAGCTGGCCTTTCTTGTGTTATGTTCAAATCTGAAATTCTCCCAACTTACTTAGCCAATCACCATTCCCATAACCAAATTATCCCCTGGCCTTATGGAAGTTATAAACGCCTGATTTCCTGTACTTATCTTGGAGTCCTGTGCAAGGAGGCCAAATTCACGGTCTGGTTTCCTGTGAAAACCATTAGCTTTGCTCAGCTCTGTGGCCATTGGCTGCTGCTTCCCCAGGATTGGCAGTGACTCTGGTTAATACGCGTGTCCAGTGCCAATGATGACAATAGCTAATGCTTCCCGAGTGTGTGATATGTATCAGACACTATCTGAGCGGTACGTGTGCAAACTCACTCAGTGCTCATCAGAACTCCATGAGGGGGTTCTGATATTAGGTCCATCTTGCAGATGGAGAAGCTGAGGAGACACAGAGCTAAGGGACTGACCCAGGATTCCCTAGCTCGGAAGGAGAGAGCCTATTTTTGGGCACAAGCAATGCGACTCCAGAGCCTACTTTCATCTCCCTGTCATGGGGGTTATTGCTGTCCTGACCAGGGAGCATGGGTGAGTCAAGGGGGCGTGTCCCCAACATCTGGAAGGCAGGCATCTGAGTATGCCAGTGAGGAAAGGGGCTTGCTGGCCACGTTAGCATATGAAGATGCCACCTTGCTGGGCTATGCTGCTCATCAGTGTGTCCCCCAGTTTACTCCATAATAGGTTTAACTGAATGAATGAACTATTGGGTTATTAAACACTTGCCTGAGCCAGGGACGGTGCTTGGTATTCCTGTAGGGGCAGGAGCAGATCTAATTTACTCTGCACAAAAGAAGCTGTCTTTGGGCGACGCTGAATGTGAAGGTGGTATTCAGTGTGCTGTTTCTTCCTCTTCTTTGTGTTTACCCCCTCCCCCCCATACACATACAAGACCATTCCTGATGTTTATTCTCTTAGATAGCTTCCTGGTGCTTCTTTCTACTCAATGTCTGGCTCTCTCTTCCTCCCTGACCTGGAGAAGCTGGTTTTCCCCAAGTTATTCTCTGGAGCTATGAACTGATAATTCTCATGCAGCAACTTGGGAGCACTCCAAGACCCTGGGACTGAGGCTGGGGTCCCGTCGTGCCTGTGTGGTTTTCAGTAAGTTGCTTGTCCTCTCTGAACCCGAAGAGGAAGCTGTTGCACCCTAAAATTATGGAGAGAGGGGTACCAAACCTCCAACATGGGTTTCGAGAAGGTTCTCTTACAGCCGTGAGGGTAAGGTGGGGTCACTCTTAGGTTGAGGTTTAGTCTGAGCCGGACTGTGGGGGGCTGTGTTGGTTGATGGACTTGGTGAGAAGTGTGGGGACTTTGACAGTGGGTCGGATGGCTTTAATGAGGGATTCGTAGCGCATCTGGATTTCTGTTTGCCTTGTGCCGGCTTGAGCCATGCTGGTAGGACTGTGTGAAGAGGACCGTGGCTGCAGGCGAAGCAGCTTGCTCCCATCTCAGCTGGCAAGCAAGCAGACACGTTGCCCTGGGCGGCACACCTGGCTCTGCCAACTCCTGGCTCCAGATGATGTCCAGGCTGTCCAATGGCTCTGGGGTGGACAAGCGTGGCGTTCAGGGTATTGACATGCAAACATGCAGGTCATGGTGCTTGTGGGTGGCCAGAGGGATGGTCACTTGCAGGTTTAGGGAGTCCCTCCCAGGGGACTGCCCATCTCTCCCTAGTGATGCTGACTTATGAATCAGAGAGTGGAGACAGGGAGAGGAGAGTTCGGAGAAGGGAAAAGAGAGAGTGGGCAGGAGCGGAAGCCAGCTGGGGGGCGCAGTGCCGGCTCCCGCTTCAGAGGCTGCCTGAGAAAGGATGCTTCAGGTTTTAGATGAGGCCTCAGGGCTGCTCAGGCTGCCAGTTCAGCCTCCGGCCACACACACCTGGTCTGCATTGGCACACTGACCAGTGACCTTTGCTCCTTTTCTCTTTAGAGCTGCTCCCAGCTGCTCCAGTATGTCCTTGTAAACAGAGACTGGCCCTGTCCCGCCAGGGTGCTCTCCAGGCCTGCTCTGAGCCTTTGGTTTCTCCCATCCCTCTGCTCCCAGGGGCTGGGCTCTCAGGCTCCCTTCATCCGTGGTCCAGCACACCTGCTAGGACCCTAGTCACAGCCTGCCCTGAAGGTGTGCAGTCAAAGGGATGAATGAATGACAAGTCTTGGCACATCTGAGAACCCTCTTCCTGCCCCCTGTGGACATGAGGCAACTCCTACAGTCTCCTGGTTGTGCCCAGGATAGCTATCAAACCAGCTATCCAGTGTGCACTCTCAGTCGGGGTGGACTAAGCGCTTTAACAATCAGCACCCAGGCCTCAGTGGCTTCACACCACACACCATTATTTCTTGCTCATACCTCCGAGAGGAGAGCTGGAGGTGTTGGGGGCAGGCGGGGGCAGTTCTTTTCATCTGTAGCCCTTGTCCTCCACTGGAGCCTCGTGTTCCCAGGGCAGCAGGAGTGAGGGGGAGGAGAGGACTGTGTGGGAAGATTTTTTGTCCCCAGTCCATAGGTGGCGCTCATCGCTCCCACCCACATTCCCTCCTCAAGTGCTGGGTGCAGGGTGGCACCAGACACCCAAGGCTGGCAATGTAGGGTCTTGGGGGTTACGGATAATAGTTAGATGAGCAGCTAGATGGTCTTAGCTACAGACACCTTGGGTTTTATTTTTATCTAATTATTTATTGGTACTGGGGATTGAACCCAGGCCCAGGGGCATTCTACCTCTGAGTTACACCCCCACCTTTTTTTTTTTTGTAGAATTGGGATTGAACCTAGGGGAATTTTACCTCCTAGCTACAGCCCCAGCCCTATTTTTTATCTTTATTTTTTTGAAACAGGATCTCACTAAATTGAGGAGGGCCTCACTAAGTAGCTGAGGCTGGCCGTGAACCTGCGATCCTCCTGTCTCAGCCTCCCAAGTACTGGGATTACAAGCGTGCACCACTGTGCATGTCTTTTTTTTTTTGAGACAGGATCTGGCTAAGTTGCTGAGGGTCTAAGTTTCTGAGACTGGCCTTGAACCTGTGAGCCTCCTGTCTCAGTCTCCCAAGTACTGGGATTACAGGCATGCACCACTGCTCCTACTCATCTTGGGTTTTAGAGTATAATCTTTGGCATCAGGAAAATTTAGACTGACAGGGAAGGAAATAGACCAAATAATGTTATGTGCATATATGAATGTATCACTATGAACCTCACTATCATGTACAATTATAACACATCAGTAAAAATCGAAAATAAGACTTGGGCTCAGAGGTCAGTCCTAGCATTTAGCAGTCCGTGCTCAGGACTTTGGAGAAGCGGTTGACCACTGAGTGGCCCTGACAAGGAGGGTGCTCAAACCCGAGTCAGTCTGACTCCAGGGCTGTGTGATGGGGGGCTGCTTACTTACTCTTTGGGTCTCCAGTTATTCATCGGTAAAATGAGGTGACTAACGCTCAGCAGGGTGGGTGTTCAGATAAAATGATGCTTCACTTAAGCCCTTCATACAGGTGGGCCCTTCATGCTCAAGCTGGGGTCAAAAGGTTAAGCTAAGGAGAACTCATCCCCCCTCGAGGGTCTCTCCATCTCTGCAGGGAGATAGCATGTGAACAGGTAGCTTCAGTATGGTGGCGTTCCTTCATGAAGGGGATGGCGGTGGCCAGTTGGCGGTGAATGCCTCATCTTAGTGAGTCAGGGGGATTGATGGCCTCTAGCTTGATGGGAGGTGAGATTTTGAGAGGTGAGAGCTGGGCAGCCGTGGGTAGAAGTGCTGAGCAGCCCTCTGGGATGATGGGGTAGAGCCCGGCACACCTGGATGGGGGCTGGGACATGGTGGAGGATAAAGGGAGATTAGTTGGAGCCAGATCAGGAAAACAAAACAAAATGAAACTTGACTTTGGCCTGCAGACAGTAATTGGGCCCTCTTGGCAGCCTCTGGCCCTGCCTTGTGCTTGCCCCAGGACCCGCCTCAGCATGTTGTCACTTTCAAAACCCACAGGTCGTGCTCCTAAAGCAGGGGAGTGCTGGGACAGGGTAGATCACACCACACAACAGAACTTTCTAAACATCCTTCTTAACGTCCCCGCCTGGACTCTGGCCACTTTCATGTTATTTTTCTCCCTCTTTTTCTGACCCTACCCTTTCAGTTTCTATTTCCCTCTCTCTAGGCAGAGTCTGAGCCTCCGGCACACACTCAGGGCTCCTGGACTCTCCCTGGACCCATCTTTCTCTTACATAGAGCAAATTGGTTCTCATTTGCCCTCTCTAGGCATGCTTCATTTCCTCTTTATAAAACAATGGGCTTCTCTTTGCCCCTGCCCTCAGGGGTAAGTAAATGTTTTTTTCTCCCTGTCAAACATGGATTAATTGAGTTCCTGCCCTATGGAAGACACAGTGTGTGCTGGTCATTAGGGCCGTTCACAGGCAGTGGGTGGAGTTGCCTTCTCTACCTGCTTGACTTCAGATGGCCCATCACTTGCTTTGGCTGATGAGACGTGAGTGGAATGACGGACATTCCTTCCTGCCGGAAGCTTCAAGAGCTGGTCTGGGACTCACAGGCTCGTTCCCTTTTGCCCTCTGTGGCTGATGCTGACAGCATCATTGCAGATCTGCAAGGTGCAGGTGCTATAAAACAAGCCTGATTGTAGTCTCTGAGATTTGGGCGCTGTTTGTTATAGAGCACAACCTGCCAGTCCATCCTGACTGCTACACGTAACTGGCTTGGTAGCATACATTATGGACAGAAGTCATCACCCTCAAAAGGTAAAACTTTAGATTTCTGGGTGTCCTGAGATGCTTTCTGATGAGAAAGATAACTACGGTGGTGACAGTGAGAAGCAACCCTGGCACCCAAAAGAGAAGATGTGATCCGATGACTTTGGGGGCTTCTGTCTGAGGTAATGAAGTGGCAGAGGGAGCTGAGGAGAAGCTGTTTCCAGTGTCCTCAACCTGATGGCTTTTGCTTGTTTTCTGTATTGTTTATGTATTGGTCAGGGTTCACTAGACTAACAGAATTCACAGAATGAGTATATGGAAAAAGGGGTTTATCAGATCAGCTTACAATGTAGTCCCGAGTTCCGACTGCACGTGGAGAGTCAGAGGAACCAGTAGCTGGTCGAGTGGTCTAAGAGCTCTTCGGAGAAACAATGGTGAAGGGCTGGAGGCTGACGATCTCAGACGAGAGCAGAAGATCAAGAAGATCTTTAGAGAAACGGCGAAGTTGGAGGCTGACAATCTCAGACGAGAGCAGATGCGTTTTCTTTGGAAAGAGTCGCGCATCCCTCTACGCGGCTTTCTCCTTCTTTTATCTAAATCCTGCACCGATCAGAACCCTGCTGCCTACATTTAGGGCAGGACTTTCTGTTTAATCTGCTGTTACACACCCAAAGTCACATGATCTTGGGTGTGTCATGATCCAATCAACTTGACAAATTAGATTAACTATCACAAGTCCACCCCTTGTCAACTTAACTCCTAACCCTGTCTTTTTAAATCATATTAATCTTCAAATAAATACAATAACAATATCAAAATCTTGCCTAGCATGATAAAGCTATCCCACGTACAACTGGAAACGCACCAGTCACTTTCCCTGAATAGGAGGCAGGGCTTTCTGAGGGATACTTATTCCTAATACTTAAGTATTGATATAAAGTCCATCAGTGTTATATTACATGATAGAGAAATAAGGGAGGAGATAAGATAGAGATATCTGCTTAACACATATAAACATATATACACAAACATATTCTTAACGGAATAATAAGAATATTTATAGCAATTACAATCCTCTTTTCTGTAACTGGTCTCGTGGCCGTAGTTGGTACTTATAACTACCTTCTTCTACTACCCATTCTGTATTTCCTCTACATTCAGCCAGCACTTCGGCAGGTCTTGGTTCTTTACCCAGAGGGGTGACTCAAACCTTCATTCCTGGAGGGTCTGAGACATTTGCCATCCTGCCCGGATTAGGTTGTTGCAGTTTTCCATTGATTTTATAACAGGACATGGCAATACTAGGAGACGCCCTAAGGGATCTCCTGCTTTCCAGGTATACTTTTCCTTACTCCCATTGTGGAGTAATAGTCCAATTTCCCCTTGGTAATCTGGATCAATAACCTCAGCCAGCACCATAACTCCATTCTTAGCCTGTTGACTCAAAGGCATGAGGAGCCCAAAGTGGCCAGGGGGAAGTC
>PVJS01055223.1:0-12711 GCA_004027185.1 Glis glis
GAGAGAGAGAGACAGGGAGAGAGAGAGAGAGAGAGAGAGAGAGCTGAGGCTGGCCGTGAACCTGGATGCTCCGGTCTCTGCCTCCCAAAGTACTGTGATTACAAGCTTGCGCCACCACGCCTGGCCTTGGGGTGTAGCTTGAAGGTAGAATGCCTCTGGGTTCAATCCCCAGTACCACACATACACATAAAAACAAAACAAAACAAAAAAAACAAATACAAAGAAAAACCTGATGTAGCATGTGGACCTTCTTTGGACCCAATTTAAGGTCATTGCAAAACTGGGCATCGGGACATTCATGTGGAGAGTGACTGGATACTCGAGGATAATAAGGAATCAGTGCTGACTTTTTGGGGGGTCAATGACAATGGTCAAAGTCCTTATCTTTTAAAGGCAAATATTTACAGATTAAATGATATGATGTCTGGCATTTGCTAGGCTAAGAATATAGCCAGCTTTTGTAGACACAACCACCCTTTTATCTAAAGTGCGCTTACCAAAGTACAGTCCTGATAGTAATGTATGAGGTGTCCAGTTATATTCTACATACCATCCAGACTTTAAAATCTCAGTTGCTTTTTGGGTTTTTAAAAAATCAATCAATTGATTTTTTAAAAAATCAATCCCAGTACTTGGGAGGCTGAGACCTGAGGATCTGGGTTCGCAGCCAGCCTCAGCTACTTAGTGAGGCCCTCCACAACTTAGTGAGATCCTGTTTCAAAATAAAGAATAAAAAATAGGGCTGGGGGTGTAGCTTGGAGGTAGAATGCTCCTGGGTTTCATCCCCAGTACCGCAAAAAAAAAAAAAAACAATTCTTCCTTCCCTCTTTCCTTCTTTTCTTCCTTCTTTCCTTCTTTCTTTCTTCTTCTTTTTTTTTTGTGGTCCTGGGGATTGAACCCAGGGGTGTTCTACCTCTGAGCTACACCCCCAGCCCTATTTTATTTTTTATTTTGAAACAGGGTCTCACTAAGTTGCTGAGGGCCTTACTAAGTTGCTGAGGGCTAGTCTTGACCTGTGATCCTCCTGTCTTAGCCTCCCAAGTACTGGGATTACAGGCATGTGCCACTATGCCCAGCAAAAAATACATGATGTGTGTGTGTGTGTGTGTGTGTGTGTGTGTGTGTGTGTGTTTGCAGTGCTTGGGATCAAACCTGGAGCTTTGCACATGCTAGGCAAGTACTGTACTGTTACGGTGGAAGTGGCACTGTGCGTTCTTTTCCTCGATTCAAATAAACATGTTGAATTGGGAAATTAAAACTAAGAGGCAGCTCGGTTGCAGCTTAAACAAATTTTTATTACAAAATCAGTAGAAAATAGAAAGGGAAGAGAAGAAAAGCAGCGTGCCTGGAAGACACACTGGAGAGCCTGAAAATGGAACAGTCCCACCTCCGACCTGGGCCCTTAAATACAGTTTTCTCATTGGTATGTTCTTATCAATGTTACCAAGACAATGGGCTAGTAACTTATTCCTTAGGCAGGTGGTGCCTTCTTGTCTCCGGATAGTGCACTTACTAAGTGCGGGGGTCAATAATCTACCTTGTTTCTACCTCTATTGTATGGGGCTGTATTGGTTGCCCATCCACTATGGTGCTTTGAGATAACATATGAAGTTTACATTTCTCATACCAAGGCTGGGTCACAAAGAATAGGAGGGAAACAGAGGCACTAGTTGCAGCCAGTGCAGCTGTGTGTAATCTCTAAGAACAGGGCATGACTTTAAAATGTGCCAGGCAGAGGCACTGTGAACTCAGGGCTTTTAGTTGCTTCTATATATTTTTAGGGTTAAAGGCTTTGCCTCTATGTATTCCTGAAGCCAAAGGCTTAATTATCTCTATATTCTTACTATGGGTTAATCATGAGGACAAAGGGCAGAGGGGAGGGAGAGCTCTGAAGTGTAACCAGCAAAGCTGCCGCCTCCCCGTGCCTGAGTGCCTGCCTCTGACTGCCTTTTACATTTTATTGGAAATCAATACCGGAGCAATTTTTCATATACCGGCACACGACCCAGGGGCATTCTACCTCCGAGCTACACCCCCAGCCCTATTTTTTATTCTTTATTTTGAAACAGGGTCTCACTAAGTTGTGGAGGGCCTCACTAAGTAGCCGAGGCTGGCTGTGAACCAGCGATTCTTCTGTCTCAGCCTCCCAAGTACTGGGATTACAAGCGTGCACCACCACGCCCAGCAAAATTGCCACAATAAACTTAATATAGGACACATGTCTGGTGAGGGGAGGGAAACATCTGGACCCAGGAGGGAGGGTGCCGTTGAAGAACTGGGTGGAGGCGGAGGGTGGAGCTGGGGGTAGTCGGGTCCAGGTCTCAGTCCTGGGGTATGGAATTGCTTAGTCTCCCCCTGTCTGACCTTCCTCATTCTAAAAGGGGGTTGATGGGAGGATTAGACAAGTCAGTACTTGTGGGTCACTGGTAGTAGGGTCCACACCAGCCCCAGTGCCATGTGAGCACAGAGTCCTAGTCGCCTGCGGTCTGGCCCCGGACAGGGACTGGGGAGGGCCTCCTGGATGGACAGAAGGGGGTAAAAAGGTGAAGGCGTAGTCAGGCAAGGTCTCTAGTTCTTGACTGTTGACGAGCAGCCTGCCAATTCCATTTTCAGTAAAATGAAAGTATTTAAGAGAAAACATCTCCCGAGAAATGAAACTGGCCACTGAAAGCTGGTGGCCAGCCCCCTCCCCACCCCTCTTCCAGACTCAGCTGCTGCTATTTGCCATGCCTGGTCCCTGACCTCAGGCTGCCCGGGCACCTCGGCTTCCAGTCACGGGATGGCAGATGCACAGCCAGCGGTCCTCAAGGGCAAGTTCTCAGAGCCAAACAGGATGTCATCACACATAGCCGGTTGCTAAGTCACCCGCAACAACCGGTCCACAGCGAGGAGACTGAGCCCCAGATGATGAAATCTGTGTATTCAAGAAGCACTGAGAGCAGTCTTAGGTAAGAGCACAGAATTCCAGAAGGCTTCTTGTATCAACACATGCATTCTCCCAGTGATTTTTTTTTTTTTGTGGTACTGGGGATTGGACCCATGGACATTCTACCTCTGAGCTATACCCCCAGCCCTATTTTATTTTATTTTATTTATTTATTTATTTATTTATTTATTTATTTATTTATTTATTTGCGGTACCCGGGATTGAGCCCAGGGGCATTCTACCTCCGTGCTACACCCCCGGTCCTATTTTTTTATACTTTATTTTGAAACCGGGTCTCACGAAGTTGCAGAGGGCCTCACTAGGTAGAGAGAGAGAGAGACAGGGAGAGAGAGAGAGAGAGAGAGACAGGGAGAGAGAGAAAGAGAGAGAGAGTGCTGAGGCTGGCCGCGAACCCGGATCCTCCGGTCTCCGCCTCCCAAAGTACTGGGATTACAAGCGTGCGCCACCATGCCCGGCTTATTTTTTTTGTTTTTTGAAACAGAGTCTTACTAAGTTGCTGAGGGCCTCTCTAAGTTGCTGAAGCTGGCTGTGAACCTGTGGTCCCCCTGTCTCAGCCTCCAAGTACTGGGCCCAATCAATTTTTGTGTGTGTGTGTGTGGTGCTGGGGATTGAGCCCAGGGGCATTCTACCTCCAAGCTACATCCCCCAGCCCTGTTCTTCAATTTCCATTTTGAAACAGGGTCTCGCTAGGTTGATGAGAGTCTCACTACTTGCTGAGGCTGTCCTCGAACCTGCGATCCTCCTGTCTCAGCCTCCCAAGTACTGAGATTACAGGTGTGTGCCACCACGCCCGGCTCCCAGTCAACTTTTGAGTGTCCCTTGCATGTAAGTGCAGCCTGGGCTGCATGGTGGGGGATCTTCAGATGAGCAAGAAATAATTTCTGCCCTGGAGGAGTGAGTAGATCTGAACTGAGGGGCTGGAGAAAAGGAAGGAGCAAAGAGGTAAACGGAATCGTCACACAGAGAATGAGTGAGAGAGCACTGGGGTGTGAGTCAGAAAGTCCACATGGCTCCTATGGCCCGTGTATTTCTGGGCAAGCGACTGTCCCTCTCTGAGCCTTAGCAACCCTGTCTACAAAGCGGGTATGAGAACCTTAGTCTAGCCCAACCCCAGAAGATATCCAGAGAGCCACTCCATAATGTACTATATGGCTGGAGGCATTTTGATCAATGAAAAAAAAATATAATGATTTCAAAGGAATACCTTTGTACCAAGTCAAGAGATGGGGAGTTGGGGAAGCGCCACACATCGCCCTTTGTGGAAGCAGCCGCCTCCGGAGCCCTGAGTCTGAGACCCTGGGCAGATGTAGTGAGGAGGAGCCAGCAGGAGTCGGGGTGGACAGAGAGGGCCAGACGGGGGGGCTATGCAGAAAGAGGAAGTGGAAGCTTCGAGAGGGGCCACATTTCCTCCCTGCAGGGCTGTCAAGCATAGGAAGAAGTCACTCGAGAGATCCGGGCGCAGTGTCTGATCACAGTGAGTAGCGCGGGCGCTTCTGGGTCAGAAGGCGAGGCTGTGGCTTAGGAATTCAGAGTTTTAAGACCTTAGAGGAGGACGAGACGCCCCCTCGTTGGCTCAGCTGAAACGGGATGAGCTTTGCCGCAGGACGGCAGAGAAATGGAGAGACAGAGTGAGACAGAGGACCAGGCAGGGCCAAACCCCAACTCTCCCACCTGAATTCCATTCTGGACAGTGCTGGGCTGTGCCAGCAAATCAGATGGCTCCTGGAGCTCCTGCTGGGCGTGGGGACAGTGACAGGTTCTCTGTGTAGACCGGACAAAGCCCCCGACCATGAGGAGTTTGCAGTCTGAGGGAGAGAGATTTGCCCCTGAATAATGATTGTCCTCCAGAACTCGGACAGAAATCAGTGCAGGGCGTTGGGGAGGCTCGGGATGGGGAGGGGATGGTGGGCCTGGAGCTGCCAGACAGGAAGGATCCTCTGCGGCCCAAGGCTCACAGGTGCACTCTGGGCTCCGCTGAAGAGAGAAGCCGTGGTTTTGAGAATGCGAGGCCACGTTTCACTGCGGCTGTAGCTGTGCTCAGTGTGTTCAGAACAGATGTGTGTTAGGAAGCACCCCAGAAGGGCAAAGATAGCTGCGTCTATTCTGATGGTGAAGGGGCCACCAGCCAACGGGACAGGTCTGCGCGTCCCACTGCCTGGCCTCAGAGGCCGGCTCCCCTCCCCTCCCAGGCAATCAGAATCTTTGCATGTCTGAGAGAGAGAGAGAGAGAGAGAGAGAGAGAGAGAGAGAGAGAGATAGCCCAGCCTTCTCCCTCCAGCCCGCGTCCACATTGGCGAGTCCCTCCTTTCTGGGCTGGAGTTCCTCTGGCTACAGTGTCCTGCCCACTTGCCTTTGGCTGCCCTTGGGGCTGGTGGAAGAGCAGCTGGTAGCCATTCCCTGGGTGGAGAGCATTTCCTTTGCAAATTTTGAAAGAATTTGGGTAAACGCTGCCTGCTGTTTGCCGCTGGGCTTCAGTGACCGCCCCCGCAGCAGGGCAGAAAGGGGATTCAAGAGGGAACAGTTCCGGGTGTGAGGTTGGTGGTGCTGGAGAGAGAATGCAGGACTGGATGTCAGTGGAAGGACCTGGGGCCACCTGGCCAGGCTCAACCCTTTCTGGAACTCTCTGCCTGGGGAGCCAGATATGACACACTTCCTCAACCTGCCCATTCCAGGAAAAGACCAGACCATGCCAAAAAGATAGCTCAGGTGGGTCTGGGGAAGTCCAGCCGCCTTTCCCGCACACCAGGGAGTAGGCTGGGGAGTGACCCGGAGGGCAGGTGACTGAGCCTCTGGCCATATCTCATGGGGAAAGTCAGCTCAACAGGAAGCAGATGGAGTGAGATATTTTATTTTTTTAATTTATTTTTTATTTTTTATTTTTTTTGCGGTACCGGGGATTGAACGCAGGGGCGTTCTACCTCCGCGCTACACCCCCGACCCTATTTTTTTTATGCTTTATTTTTGAAACCGGGTCTCACGAAGTTGCGGAGGGCCTCACTAGGTAGGTAGAGAGAGAGAGAGAGAGAGAGAGAGAGAGAGAGGAGAGAGAGAGAGAGAGAGAGATCACGCACGCGCACATGTGTGCTGAGGTTGGCCGCGAACCCGGATCCTCCGGTCTCTGCCTCCCAAAGTACTGGGATTACAAGCGTGCGCCACCACGCCCGGCTGGAGTGAGATATTTTAAAAGAGGGTCAGACAACTTGACCAGCCAGCCAAATAATGATAGCAATGGAATAAAACAAGTACCCCAGAGTCCATACGGATACGAATAAATTAATAAGAAGGGCCTCCTTGCTCTTTCTTATGCTAATATTCCAATTCGTAAATGTAGCAAGAATGATGGGAATCAAAAATCACCACTTGGCCAACACCACGGCAATGACTGATGGTTAGAAAGTATCGTCCGTGGACACTAAAATTAGTGCGCCAAAGTGTAATGGAAAACAGGATAGTTGCCTCATCTCCAAGGATCTGCCCACATGGTTTTTATTAGTTACGAAGGGACAAATTGTAATTTTGCAGCAGAAAAACTTGGCGGCTACCAGATTACTTCAACCGTCAAAGTTGACTTCGCCACTAGAGAGACACACTGAAATTGTGCACCTCTCTCTGAGATGATGCACTAGAAAGGACACTCCACCACTCTTGTGGTGTTCCACCCAAAATGCACAGCTTCCATGTGATCACGAAGAAATGCCAATAAAATCCTCTCAAGGAACTGGTCGGCACTCTTCAAAACCATCAAGGCCATGAAAGACAAAGCAAGACTATGGCGCTGTCCTAGAATTGAGAGACTGAGAATCGGCCAAATGTGACATGGGGTTCTGGTTCAGGTCCTGGGCCAGCAATGGGATGTTAGTTTGACAATTGATGAAATTTCAATAAGATCTATGTATTAGTCCGTGTCATATTGCTATAATGAACTATCTGAGGCTGGGTCCTTTATAAACCAAAGAGGTTTATTTAGCTAGCTCACAGATCTGGAGGTTTGAGACCATGGTGCCAGCATCTGCTCAGCTCTGGTGAGGGCCTCAAGATGGGTGATGTCACCATGGTGGGAATGTGTGTGGAAGAGAGCTCGTGGCAAGACAGGAAGCAAGAGAGTGAGCTCAGGTAGTCCAACTTGTTTTATACCAACCCATTCTCCAGAGAACTAAGCTACTTCAGGAGACCAACATTAATCTCTGGGTCTGAGGGCAGTTCCCCCATGATCTAACCACCTTCTGTAGGCCTATCTCTTGAGTCCCACCGCCTCTTTTAGTGTGTGTGTGTGTGTGTGTGTGTGTGTGTGTGTGTGTGTGTGTATTGCTGGGGATGGGACTCAGGGACATTCTACCTCTGAGCTACACCCCCATCCCTATATTTTATTCGGAAACAAGGTCTTACTAAGTTGCTGAGAGCCTCACTAAGTTGCTGAGGCTGGCCTCGAACCTGTGATTCTCCTGTCTCAGCCTCCCAACTACTGGGATTACAGGCATGTGCCACCACACCTGCCCCCACTGCCTCTTAACACCACATGCTGGGAACCAGGCTCCTAGCACTTGAACCTTCGGGAGGACGTACATACTCAAACCATATCCAAACCGCACATTCTGTAAGTTAGGTAATAGTATTGTGTTGGTGCTAATTTCCTGGTTTCAATCATTGACTATTATTACACAAGATGTTAATGTTGGGGAAAGCTGGCTGACAAGTAAAGGGAATCTTGCGCATTATTTTTGCAAATCTAAAACTAGTTTTAAAAGGAAGACATCAAAAAGGAGGGGGAGGGAGCTCAGGTCCCAGAATTTAGCTGTTCTCAGGAGGGAGCCGGGTCTCCATGGCTCTTTTTTTTTTTTTTTGGTACTGGGGATTGAACCCAGGGGCATTCTACTTCCGAGCTACACCCCCAGCCCTATTTTTTATTCTTTATTTTGACACAGGGTCTCACTAAGTTGCGGAGGGCTTCATTAAGTAGCTGAGGCTGGCCGTGAACCCGGATCCTCTGGTCTCAGACTTCCAAGTACCGGGATTACAAGTGTGCACCACCACGTCTGGCTTCCATGGCTCTTTTTGGGCAGCTCCCCAGGCCTAATTCTCTGGAGCTGTTGATGACTGGCATTTGGCCTGGAGAGACTTGGAGGTCCACCCTCCTGGAAGGTCCCCTGCTCCCCTCTGTCTGTGTGAGAGCCTGTCACAGGTGTGACCTCCACTCTGGGTGGCCTGGGACCTCACAGAAAGGCAATGTCTAAGTCCATGTCCACCTCTCTGGGGACATTCAGTTCTCGGATGCCTGTCTGAAATACCATCTCCATCCCCATCCCCAATAATGATGCAAAAACAGACTTCCAGAGAGGCGAAGCCATCATCTCTAGGTCAGACAGCCGCCAGCACAGAGCCAGACCCAAGGCCAACTCCGTGCAACCCCAAGACCGGTGCCTCTAACCACTCGACAGCACTGCTCGACTGTCACTCGGTTCAGGTGGAGGCAGCAGGCAGCACTGAGCACCTGTTCAGTGTCAAGCAAGCAGTAAGACCCGAGGGACGGTGGCTGAGCTGCTGGTACTGAACCACAGGGGAGAGGGACCTTCATTCACGCTGCTGAACACATGGCTCAGCACAACACACACACACACACACACACACACACACACACACTCACCCACACACTCATACATGCCCAACCCCAGTGTAGGCCAGAGGGTCTGATGTGGTTCTTGTCTTGATAGCTCCTGACCCGATGGTGGAGCCGTTGACAAAATGGGCAGCTGCCTGCACAGAGCTGTGATGGGGGTGGCGGGGGAGAAGGGGAGGGAGGAAGGAAGAGGATTTGGAAGGTCTAGGAGTCAGAACTTGCTGATACCCTGTGGTTGTAGCCAGCACAGCCCAGCTTGGAGGGAGTCAGGGTTGCAGAAGGAGTCTCTGGGTGGAGCTTAGATTGGGGGAGGACGGATGGGGATCCTGTTGGAGAAGTGTCCAGGAGCTGTGAAGCTGGGTGTAAGATCTCCGCCAGTGGGGCTGGGAAGGCCGTCCAGATGGGCGAGTGGGTAAGCAAGGGCCTTGAGGTCCGGACTGGGTGTTGGCATCCTTGGCTAGCTGCTCAGGAATCGTTCCAGAGAGGGGACTCATGTTTTCAGAGTAATTAGATGGTCCTTGGGGGTTCTCCTTTAGGAGGTGGGTGGCCATTTGAGTGTGACACATTTGTCAACTAGAGAAAAAGTCTGTTGCTGCTGGTGGTGGGCAGCTGCTGCAGGGCTGGGGCCCCGGCAAAGGGATGTTTCTCCTCCCCCTCCCCAAAGGCAGGATGTGTAGGCTGCTGGTGGAGAGGAAGAGCTGGTGGAGTTAAGAATCACACTCTCTCTGCACTTCTCTGAGGAAGCGGCGCCCGGGCTGCGACTCCAGGCTCCGGCGGACATCCCAGGCAGGTCTGTCTGGCTCGGGTAGGCAGGTTACAGCTGCCCAGCTGTCTGCATGCAGGGAAGGGTGGGTCTGCCCAGAGGTCCCAGGGAGGGTAGACCCAGGAACTGGGGAGCCGGCACAGGTGCTGGGGAGACGGTCAGTGTTAAACTTCCTCTCTAGGCCAATTGTTGGAGCGATTGCCCGGCACCTGGGGAGCAAGGTGGTCTGCCTGCCTCTTCCCTTCTTCACCCAGCTTTGGGAATCTGCTTCGCAGGTCCTGGAAATCCCTGAGAACTGGTTCTCAGACCTGATTGGGATCTCAGACACTCCCTTCTCTCTTAGACTTCAGTGTCCCCAGCTGTGGGACAGTGGGGGCAGATGAGGTGGTCTTTAAAGACCTCCTTCCCAGGGCCAAGGTCCCCCAGACCTGTGGTCTTCTTTCATACGAGGCTCCCCACCCCTATGGTCCCTCTCCTGTTTCATTATTCCCCAAATTCTCAGCCCTTCCTTCTGTCACAAACAGTTCCAGGATCCAAACCACCGGGTCCCCTCCCCTCCATCCCAGCCCAAGCCAACTGTCATTTAATAGTAAGTTTGTTCATGTCAGGGCCTGGGAGGGAACCAGCGGCCGAGTGCTAGGACTCAGTCATAAACACCCCAGGCTTTTTACAGATGGGGTGCCTGGGGGGGATGAAGTAGTTAGCTCAAGTTTGCTCGGCCATTCAGAAGTGAATTGTTTTCCATGTGGGTGTACCGCCCTTCCTGGGGTGGCAGAGGTGTTTCCTTTTGAACTCAGCATTGTGGGAGACTGAAACTGGAGGATCGCAGGTTTGAGATCAGCCTCAGCAATTTAGCAACTAACTCAGCAACTAACTAACTCAGCCACTAAGCAAGACCCTATTTCAAAACAAAACAAAAAAGACTGGGGGTGTAGCTCAGAGGTAGAATGCCCCTGTGTTCAAAAGAAGAAACACAGATACAAGCAGCTCCAGTCGTAACGTTTCAGGCAACAGCGAAGTTGTCAGCCAAAGAAAAAAAGAAATCAAAGAGCGAGTGACAAAAGACATGAGCATCGTGCCTTCTGCAGCTACAGGTCCTCGCTGAGCTCCTTTTAAAAGTGCTTGGTTTTTATTCACTGAGATAAGCTTTGGGAAGACAGTCACTCTTGTTTTTTTTTTTTTTTTTTTTTTTTTTTTTACCAATGTCACAAATATCCCCATTTCCTGATAAGAGCCAGGAAATCTCAAGGAACATGGAGTCCTAAGAGCCGGGAGCCGGGAGGCCTCTGCAGATGACTCTAATCCCCTAATCCCAGAGGGCTGGTGCAGCAGACAGGACTGGATAGGAGAGGGCTGTGGGACGCACAGAGCCCATGGGAATGCCAGGACAGTGGCTGTGGTATTGTGTGAAGCATGTTCAGTCTAAATGGTGCTCCCCACGGTGGACCCGTGCACCGTCCCAAGGCAGCCACTCATCCCCTGTCCCGTGCGTTGGAGCAAGGGGCTGGCACCCGCCCACCTCCTGTGTGCTTTGGGGCTCCAGCTCTGGAGTCAAGCGCAGGGACTGGATTTCAAATCCTGCCATATCCAAGTAGCACTGGCTCAGGGTCTGTGCTCTCTGCTGGGAGCCTCGGGCAGAGGCTCAGCGTAGGTAGAACAAGGCTCTTCACTGGGGTCGCTGCTTGAGCCGGGAGGGCGCCAGGCCCGCAAGGTACCGAGGGAGTAGGCAGGAACCGTCTCTTGATGTTGCTACCTGTAGAGGTGGGACTCCAGTCACGCCTGTGCCCCTCTTCACCAGGCCCCTACCATCTTAAGCCCAACAGGGTGTGCGTTTTACTATGCTAACTAGGTGAAGGTGACCGCAGGTTACTTCTGTGACTATTCTACCTGGAGTTGCCCCTGATCGTCTGATGTTATTTTCAGAACGGGGCAGACTATTGTCCTGTCTCAGTGGTCTTGTCTGGCCGGTTTTGCTTTGTCTGGGCCCAGCATCTTGGCATTTCTGCTGACCACATTCTCTCAGAAGCTGAGCTGACTTCTCTCCTGGCGAGTTATCTTGTGCCCAATAGTCTTGAAAACTTTTTAACTCTTTAACTCCTAATTTTCTGGTATGGCTGCTAACCCCATAAGGCTGAGAATGAGCTTGGCAGTCTTATTTCCCCTGAGTGGTTTGTCAGGGGAGAACACGGTCATTCCTGTGGGTTCTTGGCTTCTGTGGCGAAAAGAATGTCAACATGTACCAGTCAGAAAAGGCAAAGGTTTAATTCAAGAAAGGTGGGGATACACATTCAGGGAAGACGCAGGCCATCTCAAGGGTCTGTGAGAGCCACTGCAGAGAGAGGCTCAGAGGGGTGCAGAGAGAGACAAAGAGCCTCTCGGATCTAATCTATCCTTTTCTTATAGGCCCACTAGAGAGGGGGTGGCCAGGGGCCCATGGCGGGAAGTGGGGCACCATCGGATGGCAGCCTCCTCTCTTTGAAGCTTTAGGCTGCAAAAGGTGTAAATTCCTTGAGATAGAAATCCCAGAATCTGGGCATGGTGGCGCACACTTGTAATCCCAGTACTTTGGGAGGAGGAGACCGGAGGATTCCGGTTTGCGGCCAGCCTCAGCTCACTCTCTCTCTCTCTCCTTAGTGAGGACCTCTGCAACTTCGTGAGACCTGGTTTCAAAATAAAGTATAAAAAATAGGGCCGGGGGTGTAGTTCGGAGGTAGAACGCCTCTGGGTTCAATCCCCTGTACCACAAAAAAAAAAAAAAAAAAGTATGGGCCTGGCTTTTGCCTAAGAGCAAACAAGCTCTGTTAAAATGAAACTAAAGATTATGAAGTTTTTTATTTTCCTTTCCTTCCCAATTTGTCTCCTTTCTACCTAAAATTTTTATCTCTTCTATTCTATCTCAGTTTTAATCCCTTAATCCTAAGGCATCTTGTTTTCATGGGGGTCCCCGACTGTGTGACAAGGGAGACTGGTTCTAGGACCCCCCCCCAAACTCTGTGGCTATCAGAATCCTCTGATGCTAGCCTGACGTGGTGGCGCACGTTTGTAATCCCAGTATTTGGGAGGCGGAGACCGGAGGATCCGGGTTCGCGGCCAGCCTCAGCTACTTAGTGATGCTGTCTGCAACTTAGTGAGACCCTGTTTCAAAATAAAGAATAAGAGCCGGGCGTGGTGGCGCACACTTGTAATCCCAGTACTTTGGGAGGCGGAGACTGGAGGATCTGGGTTCGCAGCCAGCCTCAGCTCTCTCTCTCTGTCTCTGTCTGTCTCTCTCTCTCTCTCTACTTAGTGAGGCCCTCTGCAACTTCGTGAGACCCGGTTTCAAAATAAAGTATAAAAAAAATAGGGCCGGGGGTGTAGCGCGGAGGTAGAATGCCCCTGGGTTCAATC
>PVJS01055224.1:0-12709 GCA_004027185.1 Glis glis
AGAAAAAAAAAAAAAAAAAAAAAAAAAAAAAGAACTTTAGCAGCCAGGCGTAGTGGCACGCGGCTGTAAGATCAGTATTTGGGAGGCTGAGACAGGAAAATCACAGGTTTGATGCCAGCCTCAGCAATTGAGCAAGGCCCTCTGCAACTTTAGCAGGTCCTTGTTTCAAAAATAAAAAATAAAAAGGGCTGGGGGTGTAGTGTGGCAGTAGAATGCCCCTGGGTTCAATCTCCAGTACCAAAAAAAAAAAAAAGAACTTTAGCTACAGAAAACAAGAACAAACAAAGTACCTATGACTTCATCCACTGTGTAGAGTCCCTTTCCTAAGATGCAATGTGGCTTTTGTGTCCAATCCCAGAATGACATAAAAGCCAGACTCCCTGTGGCACGAATTCCTAACATTTGCATTAGGGGCTAGAGAAAACCCAGTATTTCCTCTTGGGCACGACAGGGAAAATTGAGGTTTCTGCCCGCTCTGCAGCACACCCCATCTATGCCGGCAGGATCTGTTCCGGTTCCTGCTTACCCTTTTGTTCAAAATAACCCGTCTATATGATCTAATTAAGCCAGTCCCGTCAGCTGAGAAAATAGCATGCTTTATTTCTTCCCTCCACTAGCGGACTTATCTCTTGAACGTGATCGTCCTCTTGTGCCGGGGACAATTTCTAATCGAGTCTGGGCGCGACACAGTCTGTCTCCTGCTGGGACATCGGGGTATCCCAGTTAGAAGCGCTGGCCACCCCTTCATGTGTTGCTTGGGGTTAGATATGATGTGGGGAATATGATGTTTGGAGTGTTTCCTTCTTATATTATTAGAGTTGCTAGATTTTTTTAGTATATATCTATTTTCTTTTTGCAATACTGGGGATTGAACCCAGGGGCATTCTACCTCTGAGCTACACCCCCAGTCCTATTTTTTATTCTTTATTTTGAAACAGGGTCTCACTAAGTTGCGGAGGGCCTCACTAAGTAGCTGAGGCTGGCCGTGAACCTGTGATCCTCTAGTCTCAGCCTCCTAAGTACTGGGATTACAAGCATGCGCCACCACGCTTGGCTTAGTATATATCTATTTTTTTAGTATATACCTATTTTTTTAGTATATATCTAGTTTTTAGTATAATTCTATTTTTTAGTATATATCTATTTTTTAGATTATTTTTAGTATATCTCTTGCAACATGTGGGATATACTTATACTAAAAATGATTGGTTATCTGAAATTCAAATTAAACTGGGTATCCTGCATTTTTATATGCAAAGTCTGAAAACCCCAGATAAAATCCTAGATTTGCGTCCAAAGAGGCAACTCGTCATCCTCTTTCTCAAAACAGGTGAGATGCCGGGTGTGGTGGCGCATGCTTGTAATCCCAGTACTTGGGAGGCTGAGACAGGAGGATCGAAGGTTCGCGGCCAGCCTCAGCTACTTAGTGAGGCCCTCTGCAACTTAGTGAGACCCTGTTTCAAAATAAAGACTAAAAAATAGGGCTGGGGTGGAGCTCGGAGGTAGAATGCCCCTGGGTTCAATTCCCAGTACCACAAAAAAACAAAAACAAAAACAAAACAAAACAGGTGAGATGATATAAAGGCTTATAAAAGAATTTCTGTGGGGCATTTTGGCATAATCAGAGACCAGCATGGTGCTGGATGGTGCTTACTGAACCATCTTGCTGAAAAACAACTGAGATTAGACCTGGATGTCTGTTTTATTATTTCCTTCCTTCCTCCCTCCCTCCCTTCTTTCTTTCTATCTTTTTCTTCCTCTTTTGGTGGTGCTGGGAATCTAACCCAGGGCCTCCCCCATGCTAGGCAGGTGCTGTACCACTGAGCTGCCCCCCCAGCCCTTGGATGTCTGGCTCACGTCTTTGATGATAACATGAATTATACCAAGGAGTCACGCAAGCTGTAGCGTGCGTCTCTGCCTTCTTTGCTTTGTTCGTCTTTGATTTTACCCTTTTATATGCCCATCTGGAGTCCTTACCACAATCGTAAACCCACGAAGGCAGAAGCTATCTTTGTTTTTTTATTGGTGCTCTTCAAATCCAATAAAACACCTGGGCACCAGTACATGCCAAGAAGTGTTCTAGATAATCACAAAGGTAAGATTTAAGGACATTGGTATAAAAGAATGTGGGGATCTAGCTGAGCATGGTGGCGCACGCCTGTAATCCCAGTACTTGGGAGGCTGAAACAGGAGGGTCGCGGGTTCGAGGACAGCCTCAGCAACCATAGTGAGACTCTCATCAAGCTAGTGAGATCTTGTTTCAAAAATCAAAAAATAGCCGGGCGTGGTGGCACATGCTTGTAATCCCAGTACTTTGGAGGCGGAAACCGGAGGATCCCGGTTCGTGGCCAGCCTCAGCTACTTAGTGAGGCCCTCCGCAACTTAGTGAGACCTGGTTTCAAAATAAAGGATAAAAAATAGGGCCAGGGGTATAGCTCAGAGGTAGAATGCCCCTGGCTCAATCCCCGGTACAGCAAAAAAAAAAAAAAAAAAAAAAAAAAAAAAATGCTGGGCGTGGTGGTGCATACCCATAATTCCAGTACCTACGGGGCTGAGACAGGAGGATCACAGGTTCAAGGCCAGCCTGAGCAACGTAGTGAGGCTCTCAGCAACTTAGTGAGACCCTGTTTCAAACTAGAAGATAAAATAGGGCTGGGGTGTAGCTTGGCTGTAGAATGCCCCGGGGTTCAATCCCTAGCACCACAAAAAAGAAAAAAAAAAGAATGGGGGATCTGAAAGCTATGGGATGTTCTAGCAATCTCACTGGGAGCGCACACCGTGTCCTGCAAGCGCGGCTGAAGCTGGAGCGAGTGGAGCTGTCTGGCGTGGAAGAGAGCTTCCCCGAGGCTTGGGGAGTCATGGCGAGCCACCCTCTGCTCTCCTCCACAACACGTGCTCGTCCTTGACAACCCGCGCAGCAGCCTCCCCTGCCACCTGTCCATGAGCCGCCGCCAAAGTTTAATTGTGCCTGCGTGTTGCGCGAGGAAGTCTGATTTAAATCAGGCCCTGGCACAGTGTGTGTGTGCGTGTGTGTGCGCGCGTGTGCGTGTGTGCGTGTCTGTTTGGGAGGAGCAGTGCCTTTTCATACCTGTGAATGCAGTCTCCTTAGAAGCGGCGAGAGCCTGCGGGGTGCCTGCAAACGCCATTCGGCCCGGCTCTCCCTGCCCAAGGGTGATGGGCTGAGTGATTGACGGCAGCTGCTCTTGGAAATCAAGGAGCAGTCTGGGGGGACGCAGGTGAATGTGCACGTCGATTCTCCCTCCTTCCAAGGGCTGCTGGGTCCTGCCAAACGCATGGCCCGTCACATGCACCCCGGTTGATGGTTGACCTCTCCCGGCCCTGGCTTTCTGGGCCTCGGGCTGTGTTTAGTTTTGGGATCTAGGTCTTGTCTGGGGGCCAATCAATAGAAACAAGAAAGAAAGAGAAGAAACCGACCTCAGAGAGCAGTGCATCCCACACGGCTAGGACAGCGGCACTTTGACAAAGGTGGTGCAATTATGGGCCGCCTATGGCATACAGTGATGGAGGAGGGGAAATGGATGCCTTGCGGAAATGTAGCATTGGGTGGTGTCTTGCCTGTTTCTGTGCCTCAGACAACACACCGAATTATGCAAAGGCGTCGCGCAAACTGTAAGAAGCTGTTCTGCCCACGTGACTTATTAATACAATTCCTTTGATCCTGCAGGCCAGAAAGAAAAATCGGGCGGAGCGATTCCAGCCGGGAGACCTCATTTCTTGCTTTGTCTCTCTCTCTCTCTCTCTTTTTGTGGTGGTGGTGGTGGAGATGGAATCCAGGTGTGTTCTCCCTCCGAGCTACACCTCCAGCCCTATTTTTTGTTTGTTTATTTATTTATTTATTTTGTGGTACTGGGGATTGAACCCAGGGGCATTCTACCTCCGAGCTACACCCCCAGCCCTATTTTTATTCTTTATTTTGAAACAGGGTCTCACTAAGTAGCTGAGGCTGGCCGCGAACCCAGATCCTCCTGTCTCAGCCTCCCAAGTACTGGGATTACAAGTGTGCCCTACCATGCCTGGCTTTATTCTTTATTTTGAAAGAGGTTCTCACTAAGTTGCAGAGGGCCTCTCTAAGCTGCTGAGACTGGCTTTGAACCTGTGATCCTCCTGCCTCAGCCTCCCAAGTGCTGGGATGACAGGTATGCACCACCATACCTGGCTGCTTTGCTTCTCTTGTAAGCTTTCTGACGAACAAATTCTTTTGTTTGGGTCATCCTGGGCTCTGGCCCCGGGGGTATGAGGGCTTCACCTGCGCCCATCTTGTGTGCGCACACCTGTCTGGATCAGTAGCTCACAGGGGCAAAGACTCAGCTTGGATCTGTCGGTCTAATCCTGTGTGACAGATAGACTGACAAACTTGAGGGGTGAATTAAGAAATTAGGCTTGGGCTTTTTATTTTTATTTATTTATTTTTAGCCTGTGTGGTTTTAGAGACACTGAGAGGTATGGTGGGACACAGGTGGTGGTTTCGGTTTTAATCAGAAGTCAGGAGAGTCCTGCCTGGGTAGGTGGCAGATGCACGAACTATATTTAGCTGGCCCAAGCCCTGAGCGGGCTGGGGAGAAGGTCCTGGAAGAAAATGCAGAGGCTGCAAGTGGGGTGCACAACCACAACCTGAGTCCCCCACAGGCTTAGTCTGATGTTCTCTTTTATTTTTGTGTTACTGGGAATTGAACCTAGAGGCATTCTACCTCCGGGCTACACCCCCAGCCCTATTTTAATCTTATTTTATTTAATTTATTAATTTATTTTTTGCAGTACTGGGATTGAACCCAGGGGAATTCTACCTCTGAGCTACACCCCAGTCCTATTTTTTTATTCCTTATTTTGAAACCAGGTCTCACTAAGTTGCGGAGAGCCTAAGTAGCTGAGGCTGGCCGCAAACCTGCTCAGCCTCCCAAGTACTGTGATTACAAGCATGTGCCACCACACCCAGCTTATTTTTATTTTAAAACAGGGTCTTGCTAGGTTGATGAGAGTCTCACTACTTGCTGAGGCTGGCTTCAAACCTGCGATCCTCCTGTCTCAGCCTCCCAAGTACTGGGATTACAGGCATGCGCCTCCAAACCCAGCTTGATGTTCTCTTTAAATTTACCAAGTGGTGCTCTGCCAGCAGCAAGTGAAGTGTGTTTGCACCCCCATGTGCACGAGAGATGTCCGAGTGCTCCGCAATGCCTGTAATTATGATACATGCAACGGCGCACCATGCCAATCCCCTCTCCAGCAAAAGTTTCTTGTCCCAAATTGTGGCAAGCCTACATTCCATGAGCACTTTTGCCCAGGGAGTATTCGGATATCGATAAACCCAGAACAGTTAACTTTTGAATGATGAGATAGATATCACATTTAAAGACCCTCCCAGGTGGGCGTGATGGTGCACGCCTGTAATCCCAGTATTTGGGAGGCTGAGATGGGAGGATCGGAGGTTTGAGGCCAGCCTCAGCAACCTAGTGAGGCCCTCAGCAACTTAGTAAGACCCTGTTTTCAAATAAAAATAAAATAGGGCTGGGAGTGTAGCTCAGAGGTGGAATGCCCGTGGGTTCAATCCACACACACACACACACACACACACACACACACACACATATACACACCAAAACAAAGAAACAACAAAAAAACAAAAGAACCTCCCAGAAATACACCAAGTGCTGTGTGCATGTACGTTTGGATCTGAATGTAACTATGATGTATAATTACATTGCACCAATCAAAGTATATATAAAAAATAAAGACCCCTCCGAGTTGGGTGCGGTGGTGAATGCCTGGAATCCCAGTACCTGGGAGGCTGAGACAGGAGGATTGGAGGTTCGAGGCCAAGCCTCAGCAAGTTAGCAAGACCCTCAGCAACTTAACAAGACGCTGTTTCAAAATAAAAAGGGCTGGGGGTATGGGGGTAGCCTGGAGGTAGGATGTCCCTGGGTTCAATCCCCAGTGCCACAAAATAAACAAATGGCCCTTCCAGAAGCCTTTGGAATGGCTCCTGGGGCTGGGGGTACAGCTCAGTGAGAGTGTATGCCAGGCCCTGGTTTCAATCCCAAGCACACACATGCATGTGAACACACACACACACACACACATGCATGCATGCATGCACACTCACACACACACCACTGAGGAAGGTCCAGCAGATCATACGCTCTCTGTCTCCAGCAACAGCGAGTTAAACAAGGCGGGCAGGCTGCGAGCTGCACACGAAGCATTTATTTGGAGAGGGACAAGGGCGGTTGCTCGAGCTACACACTACTTAAATGAAAGCAGAGGGGTCCTCCCGCCTGCAGGAAGCTTTTCAGCTCCCGCGTAAGAGACCCCAGCAGGGGCTGAGGCGCCTCCAGCCGCGTCTCTGGTCTGTCGGCAGCATCTTCTTCCCGACACAAGGAAGTTTCTTCATTAGCTGAAAAGAAACACGTGTCAAACAGAAGCAAACGAAAATCGGTCACGCTGTCACCACGGGAGAGGCAGACGTGTCATGGGAAAGAATTTCTTTCTTTCTTTTCTTTTTTTTTTTTGCAGTACTGGGGATTGAACCCAGGGGCATTCTACCTCCAGGCTACACCCCAGCCCGATTTTTTATTCTTTATTTTGAAACAGGGTCTCACTAAGTTGCAGAGGGCCTAAGTAGCTGAGGCTCGCCGTGAACCCGGATCCTCCTGTCTCAGCCTCCCAAGTATTGGGATTACAAACGTGCGCCACCCAAGTACTGGGATTACAAGTGTGTGCCACCACGCCCGGCTTCATGGGAAAGAATTTGGAACAAGCGGTCCTGCTCTGTGGTTACCCGCTGTGTGGCTTTGGGCAGATGGCTTAAGCTCTCTGAGATGGTTTCCGGTCTGTGCAGTGTGATAATGATGTAGTGTTGCTGGTGGGGTTTGGGGTGGCGATGGGGGATGGGGGTGCCCGGGGTCAGGGCTGCGCTGCTCGCCTAGTGGAGCAGGTTCATGGAGTTGATTCCGTCACGCCCACTGCTCTCTGTGTTTGTTCAAAATGACTCCGGTGGTCACTCAGATGTACTAGGCCTTGTTAGCAACTAGCTTTGTTAGGAACATCTGGCTTTGATCGTCAACAGAAAGCGAGCCAATCAAAAGACAGTTGGAGGCCAGGTGCACACTTGTAATCCTAGTACTTGGGAGGCTGAGACAGGAGGATCGCAGGTTCGAGGACAGCCTCAGCAATGTAGTGAGACTCTCATCAACCTAGTGAGACCCTGTTTCCAAATAAGAAATAAAAAATCGACCTGGGGGTGTAGCTCGGAGGTAGAATGCCTCTGGCTTCAATTCCCAGTACCACAAAAAACGAAACAAAACAAACAATCAAAAGGGAGTAGGAAGGGAGCTACATTTTCCATTTGAAAGGAGGGAGGGTTAGGTGCTATGGCTGTATCTTCCTTCCAAAGAAAGGGGTACTACTGGGGAGTGAGCTTGGAGACCCGGGCTCCCCTCCCTGTTCTGCCTCCACCTCCCTGTGTGATCCCAGACAAATTCTATCCTATCCTGGGCCTTTCCATTCTCTCTTGAATCATGAGGGGCTGGACGATATGATCCCTAAGTTGTCTCTGAGAGCTGCTATCCTATTTCTCATTCAATCTATGCAGAATTAGGATAAAAAATAAAGGCATGGGCCAGATGTGGTGGCACGCACCTGTAATCCCAGTTCTTGGGAGGCCAGAGGTAGGAGGATCACAGGTTCGAGGCCAGCCTCAGCAATTTAGAGAGACTCTCAGTAACCTAGCAAGACCCTGTTTAAAATAAATAGATAAATAAATAAATAAATAAATAATAAATAAAAAGGGCTGGGGGTGTAGTTTGGAGGTAGAATGCCCCCAGGTTCAATCCCCAGTGCCACATACACACACACAAAGAATATGTACATATATCTATATACATACATATATATACATCTAATATGTACATATACACCCATCTATAGACATATAGATGTAGATGTGAACCTAGATATTATTTGTGAATAGAAAAATCCTGGAGGAACGGGGCGGGCGAGGCTGTGGGAATGGGTGTGTAGGGAGGGAAGGGGAGACAGAGGAAGCTTGGGGGTAATTTCTCCTTTTTTGGTGACACTGGGTATCAAACCCAGGGGGCGCTGTACTGCTGAGCCACATACCCTCAGCCCTTTTTATTTTTATTATTTTATTTTTTGTGTGGTACTGGGGATTGACCCCAGGGTGCTCTACCTCTGAGCTATACCCTCCAGCCTTATTTTATTTTTAAAAATTGATTGATTGATTGATTGATTGATTGCGGTGCTAGGGATTGAACCCAGGAGCATTCTACCTATGAGCTACACCCCCAGCCCTATTTTTTTATTCTTTATTTTGAAACAGGGCCTCACTAAGCTGCAGAGGGCCTCACTAAGTAGCTGAGACTGGCAGCGAACCCGGATCCTCTGGTCTCAGCCTCCCAAGTACTGGGATGAGGAGCGTGCACCACCACGCCCGGCTTATTTTTTATTCTGAGGCAAGGTCTCTCTACATTACTGTGCACCGGCCTCAAACCTGGAATCCTCCTGTCTCAGCCTCCCTAGTACTGGGATCACAGGTGTGCGCGGTGGTTTCTCCTCTTTAACGTAATTCCTTCTTTTTTTTTTTTTGCGGTACTGGGGATTGAACCCAGAGGCATTCTACCTCCGAGCTACACCCCCAGCCCTATTTTTTATTCTTTATTTTGAAACGGGGTCTCACTAAGTTGCAGAGGGCCTCACTAAGTAGCTGAGGCTGGCCGCGAACCCGGATCCTCCGGTCTCAGCCTCCCAAGTACTGGGATTACAAGCGTGCACCACCACGCCCGGCTTAACGTAATTCCTTGTCTACAGTGTGCCTGGCTTCTGGGGTGAAGAGGGGCAGCCGCACCCGCTCTCCTGGCGCTCCAGCAGGGCCAGGCAGGCCGCCACGTCCTGGTGCAGCTGGCTCTTGCGGGCCAGCAGGTGCGTGCGCTCCCGCTGCTGCTCCTCGGCCTCCGCGCGGACCTCGCCCAGCTCGGCCTCCAGCCTGCCCACCACGGCGCCCAGGTTCTGCAGCTCCATGTCGTGCCAGTGCTTGGCGTCGTGCAGCGAGTTCTCCAAGCCGCGTTTCTGCAAAAGACCAACCAAGCGGGTCCAAACCAGGGGGCTGTGCAGAGCGGCGGGGCGCGGCCTGGCCCGTCTCCCCTCCGCGGGGACAGGGACCGGCCAGCTGTGGGTACTGATGGGGTCAGTCCATGGGGCTCGTGGACAAATAAGGACTCTTCTCCCTCGGGACGGCAGGCTTTGGTTGAGTCTGATTCAATGGGGCGTGGGCCCAGGGGCGCTCTACCTCTGAGCTACACCCAGCCCTTTTTATTTTGAAACAGGGTCTCCCTAAGTCCTATTAATTAATTAATTAATTATTTATTTATTTATTTATTTATTTTTGCGGTACTGGGGATTGAACCCAGGGGCGTTCTACCTCCGAGCTACACCCCCAGCCCTAATTTTTTAATTCTTTATTTATTCTTTATTTTTGGCAGTACCGGGGATTGAACCCAGGGGCATTCTACCTCTGAGCTACACCCCCAGCCCTATTTTTTATTCTTTATTTTGAAACAGGGTCTCGCTAAGTTGCAGAGGGCCTCACTAAGTAGCTGAGGCTGGCCGCGAACCCGGATCCTCTGGTCTCAGCCTCCCAAGTACTGGGATTACAAGTGTGCACCACCATGCCGGGCTTTTATTCTTTATTTTGAAACAGGGTCTCTCTAAGTTGCGAAGGGCCTCACTAAGTAGCTGAGGCTGACTGAGAACCTGTGATCCTCCAGTCTCCGCCTCCCAAATACTGGAATTACAAGCGTGTGCCACCATGCCCAGTTTTTTTTATTTTTTATTTCTGAAACAGGGTCTCACTAAGTTGCTGAGGGTCTCACTAAGTTGTTGAGGCTGGCTTTGAATCTGTGATCCTCCTGTCTCAGTCTCCCAAGTACTGGGATTCCAGGCATGCATGCCACAAGGCCTGGCTTACTTTTTTTTTTTTAGTCGTAAGAAGGCTGGGGGAAGAAAGAAAATGAAAAGGGGAGAGGGAGGAAGGAAAGGGGGGAGACTTTACAGGTGTTTCTTCAAAGAAATCTTGCTCTTGGGAGCTGCCTTAAGGCCTTCTTCTCAAGATCCCCACCCCCACCCGTGGGGCTCCCCCTTCCCACTCCACCCCTACTGCTGAAAGCCTGTCCAAGTTTAGGCTAAAGTGCTGTCTCCACACGCCTCCCCAGATCTCCGTAGTTGGAATGTCTGTCTGTGGCTTTTCCTCGCTCAGCATTTTGTCTTTAACCCTTCAGCAGCTTTTTGGTTTTTTTTTTTTTTTTTTTTTGGTACTGGGACTGAACCCAGGGGCCTTCTACCTCCCAGCTACGCCCCCAGCACTATTTTTTATTCTTTATTTGGAAACAGGGTCTCACTAAGTTGTGAAGGGCCTCACTAAGTAGCCGAGGCTGGCCGCGAACCCGGATCCTCCTGTCTCAGCCTCTCAAGTACTGGGATTACAAGCGTGCGCCACCATGCCCGGCTCATCCTAGCCCTTTTTATTTTTTTACTTTGAAACGGGGTCTCACTAAGTTGTTGGCTGGCCTCAAACCTGAGATCCTCCTGTCTCAGCCTCCCAAGTACTGGGATGACAGGTGTGTGCCACCACGCCTGGCTTCTCTGGCTCTTTATATATATATATATATATTTTTTTTTGCGGTACCAGGGATTGAACCCAGGGGCGTTCTACCTCCGCGCTACGCCCCCGGCCCTATTTTTTATACTTTATTTTGAAACCGGGTCTCACGAAGTTGCGGAGGGCCTCACTAAGGAGAGAGAGAGAGAGAGAGAGAGAGAGAGCTGAGGCTGGCCGCGAACCCGGATCCTCCGGTCTCCGCCTCCCAAAGTACTGGGATTACAAGCGTGCGCCACCACGCCCGGCTGGCTCTTTAATATAACACAGAAAAATATAAAAAATAAAATATTTTTCTAAATTGGATTGAATCAAATCTTGATGAAGTAAGTGTTGTGCCCTGCCCTCTAGGAGATACTTTTTTTTTTTTGCGGTACCGGGGATTGAACCCAGGGGCGTTCTACCTCCGCGCTACACCCCTGGCCCTATTTTTTATACTTTATTTTGAAACCGGGTCTCACAAAGTTGCGGAGGGCCTCACTAAGTAGAGAGAGAGAGAGACAGGGAGAGAGAGAGAGAGAGAGAGAGCTGAGGCTGGTCGCGAACCTGGATCCTCTGGTCTCCGCCTCCCAACATACTGTGATTATAAGCATGCGCCACCACACCCAGCCTGAGGAGAGACTTTTTTTTATACCCTTTCGACCACTATGACCAGAATGGAAGATTCTTGGACATGGTATCATCTTGAATCATAGGGTTAGGTCTTGGGATTGCTTTGACCAAGAGGACATGGTCTAAGTGATGTTCAGGGACTTTCAAGCCTAGGTATTAAGAGGCCTAGAAGGTTCTATGCTCAGCCTCTGAGGGAAGCCAGATGCCGTATCAGAAATCTACCTATGGCGCTGGGCGTGGTGGCGCATGCTTGTAATCCCAGTACTTGGGAGGCGGAGACCGGAGGATCGGATTCGCGGCCAGCCTCAGCTACTTAGTGAGGCCCTCTGCAACTTCGTGAGACCCGGTTTTAAAATAAAGTATAAAAAATAGGGCCGGGGGTGTAGCTCAGAGGTAGAATGCCCCTGGGCTCAATCCCCGGTACCACAAAAAAAAAAAAAAAAAAGAAAGGCCTTGGCTACATAAGGCAGGAGAATTTGTCATCTTGAATCTCCTCCCCGACCACCCCAATTAATAAATTCTCTCCAAATTATTATATCAGACTTCGTGTCAGTATTGTGCGAGAAGACTATTGATCAGAAAGCTGCCTGGTGCCTCGACCTTCCGTGGCAGGAACCACGGAATAGTTCTTAGAGAGCTGCTTAAAGTAGCAACCATCCGTGGCGGGATTACCGAGAAAGCAGCATCCCCTGGAGCACCCAATAGACTGTGACGGCCACTCCCATCTTGCAGAAGAGGAAATGTGCGGGGATTAGGCCCTTTACACAGGAGATTAGTGGAGGAGCTGGGCCCCTTGGACTCTATACTCCTGCCCTCCCTCCTCTCGGTCCTTTCCTTTCATCTCCTCCCACGGAACCAGAGCCTATCGCTGGCCTCACTCAACTGACTCCAGACCTTCTCTCAGCGGCACGAGCCACGGACCCACCCTTTGGCATGTCCAGTACGTAGCAACTGTGCTTGTGGGTAGAACAGTTCAAATGCCCCCTACGGGAGCGCCAAGGAGGAGCTGTGCTAGACACCCTAATAGAACATCAGTCCAGCCCAGACATCAGAGGGTGGGCTGCTGCATTATTAACACAGTTGTCCCTTGGTGTGGATGTAGGATTGGCCCCAGGACCCCTGCGGATACCAAAATCTGTGGATGCCCAACTCCCTCGTAGAAAATGGTGTATTATAGCTGGGCATGGTGGCACATGTTTGTAATCCCAGTACGTGGGAGGCTGAGACCAGAGGATCGCAGGTTTGCAGCCAGTCTCAGCTACTTAGTGAGGCCCTCTGAAACTTAGTGAGACCCTGGTTCAAAATAAAGAATAAAAATTAGGGCCGGGCGTGGTGGCGCACGCTTGTAATCCCAGTACTTTGGGAGGTGGAGACCGGAGGATCCAGGTTCGTGGCCAGCCTCAGCTCTCTCTC
>PVJS01055225.1:0-12684 GCA_004027185.1 Glis glis
GGTAACACACTAAAACGCAGGAGGTATACATCCAAACTTATAAAACTCAAATCACTGTGCAAAGCACTAAAGGGAGGGAACGGGGAGGGAACGGGGTGGGATTTGAGGGAGGGCAAATCGGGCAATGTGTGCATGTATGACTCTTATAGCCTAACACCTATTAAATGTATAATTACAATGCACCAATAAAAAAAAAACCAAGCAGAAAAAAAAAGAAAACTTGAATCTGCTAATATTTGAAATTTTTCTTTACACATGAAATTCCTAATGAATGGCATTTAAATAACACACAAGAAAGACACTATAATAATAGTGTCTCATTATTGTGTCAGGCATTATTTTTGGTGTTTACAATGCAATCTCGTGGGATAAAATATTCCTTTCACAATAAGAATTTATTACAGTGAGCAGGAATTGTATATAGAAATTTAGAAACACTTAAAAGCTATATATTGTGTTGAAGATATATGAATGTCCTGCAAAACATTTTCACACTTTAACCCCCTAAATTTATATAATTAATTTAATGTTACCATACATTGGAAAAGATATTTGGCAAATGCTATCAAGTACTTTCAAATGGAAAATTATTTTTGAGTATTTAAGTAGGCCCAGTATAATCACAATAATCCTAAAAAGCAGAGAAAATTTGGAGGCTCTGATCAGAAAAAAAGATAATAGATAGATGGATAGATATAGATAAATAGAGATAGATAGATATAGATATATATCTGATAATGAAAGAAGGATCAGGAGATTCCTGGTGGGAAGAACTCAACCCAAATATATGTAGATAGATATTATGGTGCATTGTAATTATACATCATAGTGAGATTCAAAGTGATACAAACACATGCACACAGCACTTGATGTGTTTCCCTCCGGATTCCATCCCAGCCCCTGGTATGTTATTGAGATTGGTAGTGATACCTTCACATATGGACATAGTATTGTTTGAACTATGCCTTTCAAGTCTCCTTTTTTCCCTCCCCACCTCCTTTTCCCAAACCCAATCCACTATTCTACTTGTCTCTCTCATGTACCAGAAGTTCCTTTCATTTTCTATTTTCTCTCTAGCTTCCATAATACATGAGAAAATATATGGCCCCTGGCTTTGTGAGACTGGCTGATCTTACTTAGCACAATATTTACTACTTGCATCCATTTTCTTGCAAGTGACATAATTTTGTTCTTCTTTAGAGCAGCATAAAATCCCATTGTGTATATTATGACATATTCTTTATCCATTCATCTGTTGATGGACTCCTAGGTTGGTTCCATAATTTGGCTATTGTGAATCGTGCTGTGATAAACATGGATATACATATCACTTTGGTATTCTTTAATTCTTTTGGAAGGATTTAAAAAGGTGGTATGGCTGGGTCATTCCTAGTTACATTCCTTGTCTTTTGAGGAAACTTCATACTCATCTCTAGTTTACAATTCCACCAACAGTGTATAAAAGTTCTTATTTCTCTTCATTTGTGTCAGTATTCATTATTGTTTGTATTCATGATGATTGCTATTCTAACTGGAGTTAGATGAAATCTCAGTGTAGTTTAAATTTGCATTTCCCTGATTGCTAGCTTGGAAAAACTGTCCCAAAATTTATATGTAAGAACAAATGACCCAGAATAGGTAAAGCTGAGTGATAAGAAACAAATTAGAGGCATCATAATACCTGATTTCAAAGTATACTACAGAGATATAGTTTAAAAAAAAACAGCATAGTATTGGCACAAAGACAGACACATAGAACAATGGAATAGAACTGAATATATAGAAAAAAATCCTCACACTTATTAGCAGTTGATTTATGACAAAGGAGCTAAAGACATATGCAAGAGAAAAGACAGGCTTTTCAAAAAAGTGCTTAGAAAACTGAATACTCATGTGTAGAAGAATGGAATGAGACCCCTATCTCTCACCCTGCACAAGAGTCAAGTCAAGATGGATTAATTACCTAGAGAAACTTTGCAATTGCTAGAAGAAAATATAGGACCAACTCTCCAACATATTGACACTGGTAGACACATCCTCAATAAGACCCCCAAAGCTCAGGAAATAAGCATGAGAATCAATAAATGGGGTGACATCAAATTAAAAGGTTTCTGCACAGCAAAGAAAACAAGAATCTGAAGAGAGAGCCTACAGAATGGGAGAAAAAAAAATTTCCAGCTACTCCTCCAATAGTAGACTAATATCTAGAATACACAAAGAACTTAAAAAGCTTAACACAAAAAACTAATAACCCAATTAAAAATGGATAATTGACTTGAATATACACTTCTCAAAAGAAGAAATACAAATAGCCAATAAATGTATGAGAAAATATTCAAAAATTTTAGCAAGCAGGAAAATGAATATAAAAATTTGCTGGCTTTGAAGGTGGAAAAAGGAACATGTACAAACAAATGTAGAACTCTATTGAAGCTGGGAGCAGCCCTCAGATTATAGACAGCAGAACTTCGTGACCTGGTTCCTATAACCACAAGAAATTGAATTCCACTAACAATCTAAGTGAACAAGAAATCAAATTGTTCCCTAGAAACTTTACACAAGGAGACAGCCATACTAACATTTTGATCTTAGTCAAGTGAAGCTGATGTTAGACTTCTGGCCTATAGATCTACAGCACAATACTATGTGTTGTTTTACACCAGTGAGTTTGTGGTAAATTGTTATGGCAGTAACAGAAACCTATTACATACTGTAAAAGCTAAATGAAGCAAATATATAGGATTGGAATGATCTGTGTTGGAGGCAGAGTGAAATTTTCAATTGGTTACTAAGGGCATTCCTGATTGAAAAAGTTGACTTTTGATAGATTATCTTAAAACATAAGACAGGAAGTCTTATTCTTATCTGAAGAAAACGTATCCCAGTGACATGGACTGGGAAATTCAAAGGCCCCAAGGCAGAAGAGTGGAGTGTTCAATGGAGAGAAGGCAGATGAGTGTGGGAGCAGCAGAAAGAGAGAAAAAAACACACAGGAAAAAAATCAAAGAGACTTATAGTAAGATAATTCAGACTCTTTACATCAAAGTATACAATTTATTTTTTTCATTAAATTGAAAGATAAAATAAAACTTAAAGCAGAAGGAAAACATTTCCTTCTATTGTGTTACATATTTAAATATGATATATGAATGTATATATATATTATATATATGAAATAAAACGTAACAATATTCTAGAGAGAGGAAAATTAAATCAAGATAAAAACTTTAAATACATTTCAAAATTCAAATGAAGAATTGTGAGTGGTGTGAAAATGTAGGCACTAAGTGTAATTAGTGGTCTGGATTTTAAAGATAGAACCAAGAAAGATTGGTACAGGTTAAAAAAAAAAAACAAAAAGACTACCTTCATTATTTTAGCCTAAGAACCTTGTTCAATCTCACTTACAGATAGCATTAGGCATTCAAGTAAAAAAAGTTAAGTAGGAATAGGATTTGAGTACAAATAATGTATAAGTCGAAGGTGAACACAAAATTAATCAGTATTTGGATATATATTCAGCATGATGTTCTGGCATTGAGATATGTATTTGTGAGTCATTGGTTTAAAAACAATGTTTAAAAGTTTACAATGAATTAGAGGGCTTAAGGAGGGAATGCAGAGAGACAGAAAAGAGTTTTGAGTGATTCTGGTACAAACAGTGCTTGAAAGTTGGTAAGTCAAGGAGAAGGCAAAGTGACCGAGGTGATGACTAGTGGTAAAAGGTTTTGGTGGAAATCTACTGAAAACAAATCTGAAGGCTGACCCTGAGAATCAGTGCTTGGATTTATCAGTGTGGAAGTTGACCCTGACCTCTACTACAGATCATTTGGAGGTGAGTTATAAACAAAATTCTGATTGGGGTAACCACAAGGAAAATAAAAGGGGGACATACCAGTGATTACAAATAGTGCTCGTATACTTTGTGTTGTTTTGTTTTAATGCTCTTTGAACCCAGTATTGCATCTTTAGCTAGTGGCTACACCATTGCTTATCTTGGGAAGCTGGTTAAGTGCACACCCAACACATCACTTATCTGCCCCTCCCGTTCTTAATCTGCTATGCCTAATCACCCTGGGGATAGTTACCTGACAACTAGGGCTAGTATCCATAGTCTACAACCAGAAAAAAAAATTATTTTTGGCAGTACCAGGAATTGAACCCAGGGACATTCTACCTCTGAGCTACACCCCCAGCCCTATTTTTATTCTTTACTTTGAAACAGGGTCTCACTAAGTTGTGGGGGGCCTAAGTAGCTGAGGCTGGCCGCGAACCTGGATCCTACCTGATGTCAGCCTCCCAAGTACTGGGACTACAAGTGTGCGCCACCACACCTGGGTATGCAGATGGTCTTAACTGTAGAATTCAAGTGATAAAGAAAAAGAAGGCAGATTTCTTTTTTCTTTTTTTCTTTCTTTCTTTTTTTTTTTTTTTTTTTTTTTGCTATACTGGGAATTGAGTTGAACCCAGGTATTCTATCTCCAGGCTACACCCCAGCCCTATTTTTATTCTTTACTTTGAAACAGGATCTCACTAAATTGTGGAGGGCCTCACTAAGTAGCTGAGACTGGCCACGAACCCTGATCCTCCGGTCTCAACCTCTCAAGTACGGGGATTACAAGCGTGCACCACCATGCCTGGCTCAGAAAAATAATTTAAATTAGCAAATTCAGAGAGATCAGGATGGCTAGCTAACCCCATCTGACATACGAAAGCGGTCCCATGCAGCTCCAGGTTGTTGTTACACTGCCTTTGCTACCGCATTTGTGACCCTGAATGGTACCCTTATCCCATTTTCTTCATACATTTATTGGTGCATTGCAGTTATACATCATAGTGAGGTTCAAAATGACACAAACATACAAGCACAGAGCTCTCGGTGTGGTTCCCTTCAGACCTCACCTTGTCCCCTCTTTCTCCTCATACATGCTAGTGAGGTTGGTGGTGGTAACTTCATATAATGACATAGCATTATTTGAACTGTTGCATTCTTCTTGATGAGGTAGAATAGAAAAGATAGAAATATTAGGCAGAAAGGAGACATTGGGAAAATAGAGATTTAAAATTTTGAAAGTTCATAATCTAACTCCACCCTAAAGGGTGTGTTCAGTCAGGCAGAAGCCTTAATGAGTCCACACCCTTAATCACAATGGCTCCTCTCCACACCTGAGATGCTTAATGTAAGTAGGGGGATGAGGAGGACAAAGGTCAGACCCCACTGCCTATCTGTTGCCAGGGAAACTGAGGACTAAGAGGAAGTCCTGCCCTCCACTGTGCGACCCTACCTACCCCCTCCTATAAAAGAACTGCAAAAGCACACAGGCGCTCTCGCTCTCTTGCTCTCTGGCTCGCCTGGATGGATGGATGAGCACAGGAAGACTCGCTCTCCCTTTCTTTGATGACCCCCAACCTGTATCCCCACCTTTCTTAAGTTAATTAAAAACCTTTGCTTTTTTCTGATGGCACGTGTTGAAATTCTTGTTCATCATGGAAGCCAAGGACCCCTTAGAATTAGCTGTTTCCCCATGACACTTCTCATTTTAAAGCTGAAAGTAGTGAAGGGTTCTTCCACGTGTCTGAGTGCCATTCTTGTCATTGTATTGTGTATTGTCATCAAGAGTCATTAAATCTTATAAAACAAAAATCTTTTCAGAAATTTTGCTATTGGGAAAAATAATTGGGGTGATAAGATTTAGTCAAGGGAAGATTTTTTTTTCTTTTTTTATTAAATTTGGCAGAAATATATCCAAATATTTGCAGTATATCCAGATGCTAGTAGAAATGATTTAATAAAGAAGGACACATTGTTGATTGAGATAAAATTGAGACTATTGCAGGACCAATGTATTTTAACAATCCCATCCATAAAGGCTGATAGATGGGATGATGAAAACAAGAGAAAGTCTCGATAAAATTGTTACTTCTAAAGCAGAAACAAAAAATAAATCCTTAGTGACAGGAATATTAAGCTTATGCCACAATTTCAATGCATATAGTTTCCCAAGAGAACACATTTGAGCAAAACACAGTTAAAACTTCAAAACACTAATGTGTTGCTCTATGGATCAAAGAGTTTCCTCTAGAGTGTGAAACCTTGGCTTCTTTTCATTACATTTTAAAAAATCTTGCTGCAAAAAATTGCTGAGCTTTGCATTACTCCATGGAAATTAACCAATTTAAGCAAACAAAAAGCAGTGAAATGTGATTCACTCACTTACAATTAACACTAGCTCAGTATATTCAGAATCAGCATACCATTTTTCTCTGGACTACCATTGTCCCTAGCGTATTCAGTAGCAGTATAAAGGGTCAGGCTTATTCAATTATTAAATATCCTACTGGGACCCTGCTGCCTTTTCTAAGTAAAATTGCAGCAAAGAGGAATGTGTGAAGGTCTGATATTATGCATATGTTTGCAGTCGATCCAATTTTGAAATACTTGAGTAAGAAAAAATTGTGCCTGATCTTTATTCATTGTAAATTTTTCCTTGGTTCAGTAAAGCAGGTTTAAATTGCTAACCTCAGATTTTGATTATGCAGACTGTTCATGCCTTTATTATTTTCTTTTGGTGTGGAGCTGATAGATGTGCTTTTTAGCTCCTTCTACCCAAAGCCATTATTTTTGCATTGTTTTCACTGCTCAATGTAGAAATTAATATAAATTCTCTTTGATCCATAGAGCTGATAAATGGAGATTTGAAATAGTTAAAGAGCTCTGAGACAGAGCATTAACCACTCACTTCATTTTAATTTATTAGCAGATGTTTTTGAATACCATACATGGACTCCATTAAGAACTAAGTATAAAATATTTCAGGGATTTTCGAAGATTTCAATATTCCTATTTTTAGCATTCACTTATATTTTTAATTTATTTTAACTATTCTATAGAATATTAAATAGTACATACTAATGAGTTACTATGTGTATTTTGATACATGTGTATGTTGCATAATGTTTAAATCAGGTTAAAAATATCCATCTTCTCAAACATTTAAGTCTTTATGGTGAAAATTTGCTAAAGCCTTTCTTCCAGTTTTTGAAATGTATAGTAGAGTCTTGTAATTTATAGTCAACCCCTTTGTGCAATTGTACACCAGGATTTCCTAACCCTAACTAACTAGAACTCAATATCTGTCGTGCTATGGAACAAAGGCCCATGTGCTAAAGGCATGGTTGCCAATGTGTGGCACTATGAGGGGAGGGGGCACCTTCAGGAGGTGGGGTCCAGTGAAAGAAAGTCAGGTCATTTGAGCCCTGCTTTTGAAGGAGATATCAGGACCCTAGTCCCTTCCCTCCTCTCTTTGCTTCTTGGCTACCATGAAGCGAGCAGCTTGATTTCAGCCAAAGGACCTCAGCCATGATGTTTTGCCTCACCATGGGCCCCAAAGCAATAAATCAACCAACCATGGTCAGAAACTAAGAACCAATTATAAACTTTTCCTTCTTTTAGGTTGATTATCTCAGAAATTTTTTCAGAGCAGTGGAAAGCATACTTAACACAGCATCCATCGATCACATCCCTCCCCCATTCTCTGCTGTTTCCAGCCTCTGATAACCGCTGTTCTACTCTCAAACTAACATTTTTGAAAAATATCATTTAATTGTTTATGTACTGAATTATCATTCCTTTTTTCCAAAAGTACATTATCAGCCAAATCAAAGAGAAATATCAGACTTCCTAAAAAATGAGATTTTCTTTACTTGAGAACTATTTGTTAACATAAATATATCCAGTATAATATGCAACTTATTTTGTCTCTATGTGAAAATATCCTATATGCTTATAAAGTCAATGATTTGGTTATAATGACAATAAGACAAAGTATAATTTGGGGAAAATGTTTATACTTTAGCTGAATTCATTTTAGCTATTTTTATTGAAATAGCCTTCACTATATCATCTACCATGTTTACCACATAATATATTCTAATGTATTTGCTTTATATATTGTATGGAAATTATATAAATATAATATTTTTCTTAAAATCTTTCAAAGATTTCAATCTCTTAGACATTTTTTGTACAGACTGTAAAATGAAAAATGTAAGAAAAATATAGAATATTTTATCTGCATTTATAAATATTCTGTTACATTTACCTTTTAATTTTACTTGAAGAGAATATTAAATTTAACATTTGGTTCACAAAATATGTAACTAATCTTTATAATAATTTGTTTATCTACAACCTATATTGAGAATGAAATCTGAGGTATAAATTTTTATTTTAAAAATTGTGTGTCATATTGCAAAAAGTTTTTTATAACTGTTTCTGTCATAGAGATTAAATTATATTAAGTACTCAACAATGTTGAATAGAGCTGATGACTAATTTATATATTGTACTTTTAAAGATTATTGCATCCTACTAAATATGTTCTTTAAAAATAATTCACTTTGCTCCCAAGTAATAGAACACTGAGAATACTAGTGTATTTTTGTCATAGTTGAGTTGTATGCTGGATTATCATAAATTTAGTCAAATAAAGATGCAAGATACAGCCATATTTGCTGACAATGAAAACTCAATATTTTGACTATTAGGATAGAATAAGCTACATTTTATAGACTAAGAAGTTAGCATAAATGCAATTAGTGTGAGCATAGGCTTTCTTAACCTGGTATACTCAGTAATGAGTTTAAAATTGTTCAGTGAGAAATTAGACAATTTCACAGTTTTTTATGATTTTCTTTAATTTTAATGATAAAGAAGAGCCTACACATATCTTCTCAAGAATATTTATGTGTGTAATCTCATTTGGCTCATATAATAATTTTGAGCCTCCTTTTACAAATAAGAATATATGGCCCTGATAGGCAACAATAATGAAATTTAAACCCATCTAACTGATGCCAAAGCTAATTTTCTTAATAGTCTGCTGTTGTAGTTCTTCGATGTAACCTAGTTTGAATGTACTTTAAACCTGAATTTCTCAATCTGAGAAGTCTTATTCAGAAATTTGGAATAAACATCTGATTCTCCCTTCACATCTCTCATGAGAAGCAACTTACTTATAAATACTGATAAGTTATTTGTAAAATTAATATTTTGGAAGTATAAATAAATTACTGGGACATTTTCTTTCATTGAACCCTATTTATTAGTTTCAACAGATATTATCATCACTTATCACATATATTTCTTAAGTTTGTTTCATTTCTTTTTTTTGTTATATTAGTCATCCTGTTGATAACATATCATTAGTAACACCTTAATTCTGTCTTTATTCCTAGATATCATAAAACAAAATGGTAAATATCTGACAGAGAACCACTGCTCACATTTATATGAAGATGAAAAAGTTTGAATTCCCATAAATATAATATAAATATCCAAGGACATGTTTTAGAAAAGATATATATATAATGAAGTTATTACAAACCTGTTCTTTTATGCATGAGTGGGGACAATGTAGTTGAAAATTATCTTTGTGCCAGATAATAAACCATGGTTTGCAAACCTACATGTAGGAGTGAAATATCATCTGAGATATGGTTTATGAGAAACAACATTTCTAAAATGCCACTTACCAAAAATTCACTTAAGACACTTAAAAAAATTGACAGGTATATATGTAAATGGTGAAGACTTTTTGCCTAAGTGCAGGTAAAGTGCACTAGAAAAAGCACCAAGGTTCAGCTCCCTTTTTATATCATTCTGATTTAGGATTCTTTGTCATATTTAATATTATTAATTTATCAGATTTTACTTCTTTCTGACCAGCTTCAAAATGCACTCTGCTTTACAATTTGCATAATAAACACAGCAAGGAAGGTCTAGACACAAAGAGGGGGCATATTTTATATTTTATTCAAGTAGCTGATGAAAATTATTCTTCCTGAAATTCTTTTGAAACTGAGCCTGGTGGTGCACACCTGTAATCCCTGTACTTGTGAGGCTGAGACAGGAGGATCGCAAGTTTAAAGATAGTGCCAGCAATGTAGTGAGGCTCTCAGCAACCTAGTGAGACCCTGTTTCAAAACAAAAAGTAAAAAGGGCTGCGTGAGTAGCTCGGAGGTAGAATGCCCCTGGGTGTTCAGTCCCTAGTAACACACACACACACACACACACACACACACACAATGCTTTTGATATTTTCTCTAATTCTCGATTTATGACTCTGATTTATTATCTAGTTATAATGACTACTTTTCTTCTCCGCATGTTCCTATAAAAACATGGTTGTATTCCATGCAGTAGTAATTCAAAGTTTCAAATCAGAGTTATCATGCTAAGCAATAAAAGGGAATAAGAGAAAGCTGGCCAGGCAGGTGCCATAGATTATCAAAAGGAAGGTTCGTTTCCAGGAAGAAATGACAGGTCTATTCCACTGTAAGCTTTGGGTCAAGCTCTACAATGATTTAGTTCTAGAGCAGTGAACTACAGCAGAAAAGGCCAAGCAAGTCCCATCAATCCTGATGTAAATGTACAAATGCTGGAGCACTCAGGTGATGCAGGCTTCACGGTATGTAAAGTAAGCTTAAAGCAATCATATCTGTAAGAAGGAAACATTAGTGCCAACCATGGTCATGGCAAAAAGTTTGATCTTTTTTGTGTTGCTTGCTGTGAGTGAGTTAAGATAGCCCAGACCACAGAAAGCATGTATGAAAAAGAATCAATGAGAATGATGGCTAAATTTAAGGTTTTGCAAGCAAGAAATGCAAAAAAAATAAATCCATATGTGAGAATTTATTTAAGATCAGGAGCACGAGAAGGTAGAAGTAGATCTGAATTTCTTATATCAAGCCATAGAAAAGTCACGAGAATTTCAGTGTTTCCATGAGACTCACGGGAAATGAGAAGTATATTCACATCACTCGGGCTTGGTGTGGAGCTTATTCCCTTGGTTTCAATAGGGCCATGAGCTGAGGGGCACCCCAGAGTCTGCAGTCTACCGATTGCATTAGGATAAGTTATTTCTTTTTACTGGTCACCTGATTTTAAATAGAATAAGTATCAATTTAGACCTTCCTTCTATAGGTGGGACTAAGATACAGAATAAAAAGTGTCCATAGCATTATCTGCTGCATAAAAACTAAAATTTCCTAACCTTTGCAGTCCTGATTTTTAATAACTCATCTATTTTCTGTTTGGAAAAAAAAGGATATTCATTGCCTTACCCCGTTTACCTACTATGTCATATTCAGATAAAGATGTAGAGGTCAGAGAGACCCATATACGTAGCTGGGCTCATGGTAGACATTGCCTTTGCTTCCCTTCTGGCTTTGATGCCAACAATATTTCTCTTAGGAATGAGTTCACAAATCTGTTACAACCAAGAGGTCTTTAATTCTTTTTTTTAATTAATTAATTAATTAATTTTTATTTATATCCATTTACTGGTGCATTGTAATTATACATTTGATAGGTATCAGGTTAGAAGAATAATACATGCACACATTGCCCATTTAGCCCTCCCTCAAATCCCACCCCATTCCCTCCCCGTTCCCTCCCTTTAGTGCTTTGCACAGTGATTGAGTTTTATAAGTTTGGATATATACCTCATGCACTTTAGTGTGTTTCCCTCCACCCCCCTCCCAATTCCCTCAGTTAGGTCATCTTCTTTGTTCATCTAAAGTTTTCATCTTCTTTGTCTGGAGTCCCTTCTAAATCTCCTTCTATCTAGCTTCCACATATTAAGGCGAACATCCGACTTTTCACTCTTTGTGCTTGACTAATCTCACTTAGCATAATGTTCTCTAATTCTTTCCATTTCCCTACAAATGATGTAATTTTGTTCTTCTTTATGGCTGCATAAAATTCCATTGTGTACATATCCCATAGTTTTGTAATCCATTCATCTGTTGATGGACACCTTTACTGGTTCCAAAGTTTGGCAATTGTGAATTGTGCAGCTATAAACATAGACACACATGCATTAGTCTGGTAGTTTGGTTTCTGATCTTTTGGGTAGATGCCTAGAAGTGGTATTGCTGGGTCGTATGGTAGGTTCATTCCCATTCTTCTGAGGATCCTCCACACTGTTTTCCAAAGTGGTTGCACTAATTTGCAATTCCACCAGCAGTGTATTAGAGTCCTGCTTCTCCACATCCTCGCCAGTATTTGTTGTTGTTTGTGTTTTTAATGTTTGCCATTCTAATTGGGGTTAGGTGATATCTCAGGGTAGTTTTGATTTGCATCTCTCTAATTGCTAATGATGTTGAACATTTTTTCATGCATTTATGGGCCATTTGTATTTTTTCTTCTGTGGTGTCTATTTAGTTCACTTGCCCATTTTTTGATTAGGTTATTTGTTTTTTTAGTGGTGATTTTTTTTAAGTTCTCTGTATATTCTAGATATTAGTCCTCTATCAGAGGGGTAGCTGGCAAAAATCTTCTCCCAAGTCTTTAATTCTTAAAAAATAAAAATTCACACTTTGAAAACCTAAAACTGAAAGAATTCAAAACTATCCAGATTTATATGAATATTTACTTAATTACAAACCATTATAAGCCATAGAAAACATTTATTTGGCCGGGCGTGGTGGCGCACGCTTGTAATCCCAGTACTTTTGGAGGCAGAGACCAGAGGATCCGGGTTCGCGGCCAGCCTCAGCTCTCTCGCTCTCTCTCTCCCTGTCTCTCTCTCTCTTTCTCTCCTAAGAGAGGCCCTCCGCAACTTCGTGAGACCCGGTTTCAAAATAAAGTATAAAAAATAGGGTCGGGGGCGTAGCGCAGAG
>PVJS01055226.1:0-5000 GCA_004027185.1 Glis glis
GGGAAGGTGGAGAAGCCAATTCTGTAGAGGGTGGGGAGTCCTCATCTTCTGGCAGGATAAACCCCTCAGAATGTTCAGATTCAATGTCCCCATCTTCTTCAGGGTCCTCCCATACATCCCCGTTCCATTTTTCAGGATCCCATGGTTTTCCTAGCAGTGCCCTCACCTTAACTGCAGACACCTTTCTAGGCTGAGAATGAACCTTACGTTGTAAGTCAGCCAATCTCAGGATGAGGGCTTGTGTTTGATTTTCAGCAATTTCTGTTCTACGACTACAAGAGACAAGATTCTCCTTCAAAGCACACTGACTAATGGTTAGGTCTGATATGTAGTCCTGGAGCTTATCATTCTCCCATGCTAATTTCTCAAGTGATGCCAGGAGTAACCAGCCAACATCAGTATATTCCTTAGTATTTCGGAAATGTTCAAAAGTATATATAGAGTCACCAAACTCTTTGCTCCTCTCAAGAGGAGAGTTAGGGTAATCGAAAGGGTCCACCCTTCATATAGCTTTAAACAGTTCACACCACGGAGTATCAGCACCTCCCCTACTAATTGAAGGACGGCCTTCACTCACTTTAGGCCTAATCAAATTGGAGAGCCAGCTCCGGAAGCCAGGAAACCAACTAAGAGAATACATTCTTGCAATTCTGTTGCTCTAGAACCACTCCTGGTACCAAAATCTGTATTGGCCAGGGTTCACTAGACTAATAGAATTCACAGAATGAGTATATGGAAAAAGGGATTTATCAGATCAGCTTACAGTTTGAAGCAATGTAGTCCCGAGTTCCGACTGCACGTAGAGAGTCAGAGGAACCAGTAGCTGGTTGAGCAGTCTAAGAGCTGGAGTCTTAGGATCGGAGCAACCACTAATTCAGTCCCAGCCCAAGATGTGAAGATCAGGAAGCTCTTCGGAGAAACGATGGTGAAGTTTCAGTTCGAAGGGCTGGAGTCCAACGATCTCAGACGAGAGCAGAAGATCAAGAAGCTCTTCAGAGAAACGGCGAAGTTGGAGGCCGACGATCTCAGACGAGAGCAGATGCGTTTTCTTTGGAAAGTGTCGCACATCCCTCTACGTGGCTTTCCCCTTCTTTTATCTAAGTCCTGCACCCATCAGAACCCTGCTGCCTAATTTAGGGCAGGACTTTCTATTTAATCTTCTGTTATATAAACCAATTGTCTCATTGACACACCCAAAGTCACATGATCTTGGGTGTGTCATGATCTGGTTAAGTTGACAGATTAACTATCACAGTAACATTTTTCTGCCTCTTCCCAATTAGATACTGGGCAATGTAAATTTATGTTGTTGAGTGCTAGATTTTGCTGTTTTCTATTAAAAAGGTATTGCACTTTGCTCTGGCAGGCCATCAAAAAGACCCATGTAATCTTCTTGAGGCTTGGTGTTTTTGTTTTTGTTTTTATTTTGTGGTACTGGAGATTGAACCCAGGGACATTCTACCTTTGAGCTACACCCCCAGCCCTATTTTATTTTATATTTCAAAACAGGGTCTCACTAAGTTGCAGAGGGCCTCACTAAAATGCTGAAGCTATCTGCAAATCTGTGATTCTCCTGTTTCAGCCTCCCAAGTACTGGGATTTCAAGTGTGTGCCACCATGCCCGGTAGATGAGGCTTGGTTGTTAGCTCTTTAAAAAAGGGGGATAGCCAGCCGGGTGGGTGGCACATGCTTGGAATCCCAGTACTTGGGAGGCTGAAACAGGAGGATCACAGGTTCGAGACCAGCTACCAGCAACTTAGTGAGACCCTGTTTCAATATAAAAAATAAAATTGGGCTGGGGTATAGCTCGGAGATAGAATACCCCTGAGTCCAATCCCCAGTACCACAAAAAAGGGGAGGGGAGGGACTACAGTAACCTTAACTAGAAAGCCAGGTTAGCCTCGCTATTGAAACATGACCCTTCTGGAATCTCTCATCACATATATGAATGTCCCATCTATTTAATAATGTCTCTCTTCCCTAGCCCATAGGACCTCAAATGATTCCTCAACCTGTATGAGCTTGGAGAAGTTTTTATCTTACAGTCCCAGTAATTGTGCTTTCCCTGGAAGGTTTTTTGTTTGGTTGGTTGGTTGATTGGTTGGTTGGTTGGTTGGTTGGTTGGTTGGTTGGTTGGTTGGTTGGGGTTGTTTTTGTTTTTACTAGCCTAGAGTTTCACTTGCCACATGCACAGATTTGCATTCAAAGACTCAAGAGAGCCTTAAGCATATTTCTGGAAGTTTCTCTGCAAAAATCTCTCTTCTCCATTACTCTTTCCTGCGAATCCTCACTGCCTCAACCTCTTGCACTCTCTTCTCTGCCTCCTCAACTCAGCAAGTCCACTAGGCTCTGTCTGGGTCTCCAGCCCTGTGCTGCAGATGGGAAATCATCTCCAGGCACAAAGCCAGCGCTCAACAGGCTCAACTCATTTGCTTCTGGTCTCTCAAGACCACAATCCTGTGCTGCCCATTGCCCATTGTCTGAGGATGGTCATTTCATACATTTTGTCCGGTTTTTGAGCTATTGATGGTAGGATGAAAGTCTGCCCCAGTTTGGGGCTTCTCTTATGCCTGGAAGCAGACTCTAGAACAAAACATCAGAAGTGAGGAAATGGTCTATCATGAACAGCCCCCATACAACAAGGGAGACCTGAGCCATTTAGGATTAAATGGAGCATCCTTGGGCTCTGAGAGATGTTTTTTGATCACCTAACTACAAGGCTGTATGGTGCAATGGAAAGAATCAGGGATCTGAGTCTGTTATGAATCAATGAGGATCCAAGAGGTTCGACTTTGAGAGCCTGAGAAAGAAAAGTTCACGGTGAGGTTTGGAGGAAGCATGGGTTCAGTCAATGTCCTCTGTTTTTGAGCTGAGGCATCCTGGTGGATGTATTCCACAGGCCACAGGAGTTGTCGGGATGGAGGTACACATTTGGGAATCATGCAGAAGAGGTAATGTAAAAGCAGTGTGCCTGGGTACAGATGGGAAAGCCAAGGTATGAACTGCAGGCACATTCGAGGGACCGGACTTAACACTGCCAAAGGACACAGCTGCAGACAGAGCCTGCAGTTTAGAGGGGTCTCTCTACATCCCCAGCAGAGGCCCACTGGGGTCATAGGAAGGAGCACACAGAATGCACAGAGAGGTGGGAAGAGGCCAGGCAGAGTGGTGTCCCAGAAACCAAGAACGCTGACTCTCCACAGGGCAGGGTTTCAGCAGAGTCAAGGCCACAAGGAGGTGAGGAAGAACAGGGACTGGAGGTGGGCAGACAGAGAGGAGACCGCACAGCCACCCACTTGCTCGAATTCTTTTTTTTTTTTTTTTTCGGTACTGGGGATTGAACCCAGGGGCATTCTACCTCCAAGCTACACCCCCAGTCCTACTTTTTACTCTTTCTTTTGAAACAGGGTCTCACTAAGTAGCTGAGGGCCTCACTAAGTAGCTGAGGCTGGCCACAAACCTGCGATCCTCCTGTCTCAGCTTCCCAAGTACTGGGATTACAAGTGTGCGCCACCATGCCAGGCTCTTGCTAGAATTCTTGAACAAGTCACCCAGCCTCCACTGCCTCCCGGAGTAGAGACAGTCTAGAAGAGTCTATCTTTAAAGGCTCAGGAAATGCTGGTCTCAGCTTTTATTACTTGTGACTATTCTATGGTCACCTTCTCCAAACTTCCTGGACTGCTTCAGCCAGTGCAGACCATCCTCTTCGTAGACCTCCTGCTCCGCTGATTTCCCCAGACATCTGACTGGTGACCTCCAGAGGGCTCCGGGTGCCCCTGTGAGCCTGGGTTAGACCCGCGCACTTCCCAGTCCCTTCTCCCCACCATTCCCCCAAGCAGAGCTGGCCTGGGGTGGGCAATCCGCAGGGAGCTCGAGGTCCCCAAAACCAGAGCAGTTGGTGAGTCGGTGAGTTGGTTGAGTGGGTGGGGCTTTACTCGAGCCACGCCCCCAGCAAGCCCTGCCCCTGCCCCAGCCTTCTCATTTTGCCTCAGTTTCCCAGGTGGGGCCCCACCCTGTCCCATCCTTGGAGCCCAAAGCTCCCTAAAAAGCCACCATGGGGTAGGAGAAGGCGTCCCAGTTGGGAGAGGTCATTGGTCAGGGTGATTCAAAACTCCTACGCCCCCCGCTGCAAAGCCCCCTGTCCCTGTGTCCCTGTGCCTCCGGAGACTCGGGTTTGCCCTCCCCGGGCAGGAGCCTTCAAATAGCCGGGAGAAGCTGGGCGTGGTGGCACACGCTTGTAATCCCAGTACTTGGGAGGTTGAGACCGGAGGATCCGTTTTCGCAGCCAGCCTCAGCTACTTAGTGAGGCCCTCTGCAACTTAGTGAGACCCTGTTTCAAAATAAAGAATAAAAAATAGGACTGGGGGTGTAGCTTAGAGGTAGAATGCCCCTGGGTTCAATGCCCCTGGTAGCGCAAAAAAAAAAAAAAAGTTAAAAAAAAAAAACAAATAGCTGGGGGAGGGGAGAGAGGCGGGGAGGGAGCCACAAAGGGGCGCTCTGTGTGGCCTCTGGCAGGCTGGCCTTTGAAGGCCGATTTGCTCTAGCTGGGCCGGAGGAAGCCAATGCTAATTTTTCCCTGGAGGGGGTCTGCGGCCCTTCCTCCCCAGCCTCCACGGGAGAGAGAGCGGGAGACTGGACTCGCTGGTCGCCCTGGGGCGGCCTCCATCCTCCGCCTCCCCCAGACCCTCCACACCATTTGGGAGCCCGGCGACCACCCCACAAAGTAGGTCCATCCAATGACACAGTGGAGCCTCACTTCCCCCCTATTTTCCGGGAGAGGAAAGGGCGCCCTGAGCGATCAGTCAACCAAAGTTAAGCGCAGCCAGGTTGGGGGCGGGCTGGAAGGTCTCAGGCCCCGCCTTGCCTGCCGCAGATGTTTAAACCACTAGGGAGATAAGTGCTCCCGATTCACTCGTCTTTGCCCTCTGCAACGAGGCCCAGGAGTAATCTGCGCCGCAAACACTCGCTAACCACTGCGCTCCCCTACTGCCCTCACTCGG
>PVJS01055226.1:7500-12709 GCA_004027185.1 Glis glis
TGACAGGGCTGGAGCTGGGTGGTTGGATCCGGAGGATACTAGCAGTCCCCACCCACCCCCAGCAAGTGGGCACTGGAGGAATTTGATTTTAAGAGTACCAACCCAAGCTGGGAGTGGTGGCACAGGCCTGGGATCCAAGCACTTCGGAGGCGGGGACAGGAGAATCACAGATTTGAGGCCAGACTTAGCAATTTAGTGAGACCCTATCTCAAAATAAAAAATAAAATAGGTCTGGGGATGCAGTTCAGAGGTAGAATGCCTCTAGGCTCAATCCCCAGTACCAAAAAAAAAAAAAAAGAGTACCCACCCAAATGTATGCACATAGAGGGAAGAGTAGGGAACTTTCCACCATGGGGGTAAGTTCCAAGACAAAGAGAACTTGAAAAGCAGATGAGAGAGTCTGCAAAGGGCAGACACTGGAGCAGGAGGATGGGTACCTTGTCCCCTTTTTGGAGATCATTGTTGTGATGAAGCTACCAAGTCAGAAGCCATTAGGGCACAACCAGACTCAGCTTGAACTACAGACCAGTGCGTTCCCACCTTCGAGTTCTTAGTTGGAAAGATAGTGGGGAAATATCCCATAATGAATTCAGACATCTGCCAAATCCTTCCCCATGACCTTGTGGGCAGAGTGAAGAAATGGGGAGAAATGGAATGGAAAGGCAGTGGCTCTCTATCCTCTTTCCCAAAGGGAGAGAGATAAATCCCCTAGGCCCACCTCCGGGGTCACATGCGGAAACTGAGGCCCAGATGGGTCTAATGCTTGCTCCAAGCTGATATGTGGCCATGAAAAATTTCAAACCCAGGACTGTCTCATTCCTAAGCCTTATATCATTCTTAATTTATTTTATTTTTTTAGTATGGGGGATTGAACCCAAGGGCATTCTACCTTGGAGCTACACTTAAACTGGTTTCACTAAATTGCTGAAGCTGGCTTCGAACCTGAGATCCTCTAGTCCCAACCTCCCAAGTACTGGGATTACAGGTTGCCCACCATGCCCAACCAAAAGATTTATATCTTAATTGCTTAATTTTATTGCTTAAAAAGCAAATGTAAACTGGGTATGGTGGCGCAGGCCTGCAAACCTGTAATCCTAGCTACTCACAAGGCTGAGGCAGAAGGATTACAAACTCAAGGCCAGCCTGGGCAACTTAGCAAGACTCTGTCTCAAAATTTAAAAATTAAATAGGAGCTCAGTGGTAGAGCACCCTGAATTCAATACCCAGGGCTGGAGGAAAAAAAACATTCAAAATGAGGGCTGGGGAGTCTCCACACCTCTCTGCTCTGGTCACAGCCTCATTGAAGAGTGAAGACATAAATCTATGTCACTATAAAACTGAGGACTCAAAGGGACTCCCTGTGCATCTATGGACAGCTGAAGGGGCACCAGTGCACAGGTGGTACTCAGTCCTCAGGGTCTCGAGGACTAAAACAGGAAGTTACTGGGAAACAGGTGGTATCAGAATAAGCAAGAAGTTTCAGAGAAAAGATGGGGTGCACTGTTTTATTTGGAAGTAGAGGCTGTGGGTGGAGGTCGCATTATACCTGCTGGGATTCAAAACTTTATCCAAGGTGCCATTTGGAACTTGGAAACCAGCCTATCCCACCTTCTGGGCCTCTCACCACCGGACCACAACTGCAGCTTTCCCTCCATTAGGCTTCCCCCTTGACCTACCCTCCCTCCACCCCTAAGTTACAGTCCTACCAGGAACCCCCTCCAGCCCTGCCCGCATATCCTTTCCATTAGGAACAGCCCCAGCCATCCTGTGATCAACATTCCGATGGCCCCATATCAATGAGGACAGGGGACAGCAACCCCTGAATCGCTTTCTCCATCCCCTCCAGGTCTGCCGTCATTTGGAGTTCAGCATCCTGTGGACAACTCAGCTGGTGCCTCTGCTCCTCCACCTGGAGACATTCCCCCTCGTGTGATGCCGACTGCCCAAACCCTGGAGCTTGGTACCACGCTGAATACCATCCTATTCTGAAGTTAAAAATGGTAGTCATCCTACCAGCTGCCAGCCTCCCAGACTCAGGTGTCCCTTCCTGAATTCAGGACGCATCCATGTCACCCTCCTCTCAACTTCACAGGCTGGAGAGCAGGGCTACCCCTGGTGGGGCCCTCTGAGTTGGGTATAGGGATCTAGCCACACAGAACTGTTGAGGTGATGGTCTTTGGGGTCTAGGCTCAGTAGGAAAGGAGTGTGCCTGGGAGGGAGAAGGGGGTCTTGGAGGAGAGAGGGTGGCACCAAACTTCTCCATGACTCACTTCTCTTCTTGTTCTGAACACTGTGGCAGGTGGGTTAATCTGGATCTTTGGGGAGGCTGAAGACAGAGTGGAAATGTGTGGTCTGCAGTGTCCATGCACCTGCATGCTAGCCCTCAACAGGCAGGAAGGAAGCGGAGGTGGGCGAGGAGTATCAGGCTGGTCACTCTCTCCCAAACCAGAACTCCTTTGATCTCAGCTGCCCATGGAGCTTCACCAGTTGCACCACCACCACCACCACCACCATCATCTGTTACCACACCCGGTTTCAGAAGCTCATCCAATGAAAAAGCCCATGTCCACAAGATGAGCATTTAGGGAGAGCATTCAGTGGCCAAAGAATACAGAGAGGAAACTTTGCCCATAAATCAGCTTTTCAGGTCCGGAGGGCTGAGGGGTTACAGATGTAGGATAGGAATAAGGGAGAGAGATCTGCTAATAAAGAGAAGGAATATCCATGTCTTTGCTGGAAGTAGACAGAGATCCTCCAGGAACTCGGGTGCCACCTCTGTCACTCCTTTCATGGTCTGGTGTTTCTGGTCATGGCGGCTGGCAGGTGTCTTTAGCCTTGGAGGGGGGAGAGAGGGACTCGGCAAGCATAGGTCAAGTTTACCCTATCTTATAGTTTTGGGCAAAACATTTCTTAAAGGGCCAATAGGTGTACCTGCAGAGCTGAGTAGAATCTGACCCAAAAGTTAGGTGACAGAGGAGACACAGTGTGCAGACAGTGATGCTGAGCCTTTCCATCCCATTCCAGTCACTGTGGGACATCTGCAGGCCCAAGTGCAGAGTAGGCCGTCACCATCATCCTCCCCACGATTGGCATCAGCTGAAGGCTTGCTACAGGCAGTCTGATGCATACTGAGTGGATGGTCATCATCCTGTGACCTAGGTACTGTCACTTGCTCTAAAGCATAGAGAAGTCGAGAGACCCACCCAAGGTGACTACAGCCATAAACGGAGGAGTTTGGCTCCAGAGCCTGGGCCTGAAAGCACTCAGCATCCTCAAAGAGGCCTCCTGCCCCCTGCCAGCCCTTGGCATATCAAAGGTACCACCACTCACCCTTCAGAAAAGTCAGGCCCTGGGAATCCAGGTCTTCACATGTCACCACTTCCTCCAGCCTCTGTTCTGCCAGTCTCATGTCTGTCAAGCACCCCCATCTGTATCTTTTAAATCCTCTCCTGTTATGTGCTGAATGTGTATGTCCCCTGCAAATCCCCATGCTGTGAGCAGGGGGGCATTTGGGAGGTGACTAGATTAATGAGGTCATGAAGGTGGGGTCCCAAGAAAGGGATTAGTGTCCTTGTAAGAAAGGGCACCAGGGATTCCTCTCCCCATCATGTAAGGACATGGCAAGAAGACAGTTATCTGCAAGCAAGGAGGAGAGCCCTTACCCCCAACCACGCTGGCACCCCATCACAGACGTCAGCCTGCAGAGCTGTGAGAACCGAATGCCTGTTGGTCAGGCCACCTCGTCGGTGATATTTTGCTATGGTGACTGAGCTGACTAACCCACCATCTCTTTTTCCCATTGGACTATGAGATCCTGGAGGATAGGAAGCATTTCCTTATCCCTCTGTCTTTTAGTGACCGGCAGAGTGTCTGGCACATCATGCATGACCAACAAATATTATCTGAATAAATGGCCAATGAACACTAGTGACTCTTAAATAACAATGTAATGTCAATTGGTGCTGGACAGGAGCTTTGCAGGGTCCCCATGAAGCATTCACATGCTTCCATCCAATCTCCTGGAGTCAGGGGCAAGGACATCTGAGTTGAGGTTGCAGTTGATCTGGGGCTGGGGTTTGGAAGGACAGGCTACAGCCAAGTGTCAGATGGAGCCAGTTCATTGAGTCCCCTTGGCTCAGGGCTTAGTGACAAGGTGTTAGATCTTTTTCTTTTCCAAGAAAGTGGCTTCCTCCCAGTCACAGAAAGTGAAGGGTCACATGTTTTCTTTAATATGTGAAGCTAGGGAGTAATGGGGACACCAGAGGGACTTCAGATAATGGAGGAGAAACTCCAGTGGAACCAGGGAGGTGGTCTAGGGGAGGGGGGAGGGAGAGGGAGGATCAATGAAGGAATCACTTCATCGACATTATGTATATATGTGAGAATACCAATGTTAATCTCAATACTCTATATAGGGGAGGGGGACGTGGGGAGGGAGCCGGGGGAAAGCCTGCCAAGTGCTGTGTGCATGTATGTCACTATCACTATGAACTACATTATGATGTGAGACTATAATGCACCAATAAAAGTATATACATACATACATACATACATACATAAAGGAAGTGGCTTCCTCAGTCCTGTACATGAATCAGAGGCAATGGGATAGACTCAATGACCTCTGGCCCTGCTCCCTACCCAGGAGGCCTGGGTCTGGGGTGCTAAATGCTGCCATTTCTGAGCTCCCTCTGGTCCGGGTTTTACAAACAGGCACAGGTTTGCCCCAGGACTCCTGGGACTCGTGTGTGTGTGTGTGTGTGTGTGTGTGTGTGTGTGTGTGTGTGTGTGTGTTTCGGGGAGGAGGGGAGTTGGGAGAGGAAATCTCTACAGCTCTTACTTTAGATGTTTAGATGGGGGAGTAGATAGTGAATAGGCTCTCTGCTCCCAAAGCCACACCCTGGACTGGGTTCACATCACTCTAAGGAGGACTTTCTGAGCATCTCCTGAATATACAGGATCTTGTCAGACTAGAGAGACGACCAGGATTCAAGAAATAAATGGTCCATGACCTCCGGGGGTCAGGTGTGGGAGCCAAGGGCAGAAAACAGGCCCTAGGCAAAGTGGGTGGAACCCCTCAAATCACACCAGCCATTCTACTCAGTAGCTGGAATGATTTTATAAAGCAATCATTCCTCTCATTTATTATTTGTTTACTTGATTATACTATTCATTGTGTGTGTGTGTGTGTGTGTGTGTGTGTGTGTGTGTG
>PVJS01055227.1:0-12704 GCA_004027185.1 Glis glis
CTCCAAGCACACGCCCTGGCGGCGGCTGCAGGGCGTTTCCTTCGGGATGTATTCGGCCGAGGAGCTCAGGTAGGAGTCGATGAGGGTCTCGGCCCAGCTGGCCGGGTCGGTTCTGAACGTTCCGGCCCGCGCGCTCTGCCTGGACCGCGGAGTGCTGGGGCTCCCGCGCTGCTGCGTGGTCCCCTGCTTGCATCCTCGTTCACTAGCCAGTATCACGGAATCGCTGGGATGTCCCTTAGAAGTACATCGTGTCTCTTCCTGTCTGTAAAATGACTAGCCTCCAAGTCGACTCAGGTGGTAAATCCTCTTTGCCAGGACCCCCCGCCCGCCATGTTTTCTGCTCAGTAGTTACTAAACCATGGGAACTCTATTCCTCCTCTTCATCACGATAGCATTTGGCAGTCTCAGTCACGCTCTTGAAACTTCGCTCTCTTCCAAGATCTTCCTGTCATTCTCCTATTGTTATGACAAGTACTTTTTCCTCCCTCCTTTCCTGGATCACTCTGTCAACCCACTGTAATGAGGGATCCCGCAGAGACACCACCAGACTCCAAAAAATCCAATTTTGAGGTCTTTATTTTACGACCGGTCCAGCTACACCCTTGGTGAGTGCAGCCCCCAGGCTCTATTGAGGGTCGCTTATATAGGAAAAAGTACAGTTTCACAGGACTAAAAGTTCAAGTTCACATAATTTCAGAATGATGGAAAACAACTCACTGGAGATCAAACATTGTATGTTTACCTTACATTTGACATCGCTTGGATTTTCTACATCTGCGTAAGCAAAATGGTGGGGATACAAAAGCCTAGGTTAAGCATTATGCAGCATTAGCAAAGTTCACCGCAACCCTGCCTTAAGCCAAACATTCTTAGCGGAGCTTATGGCCCTGTAGTGCTCAGGGTGGCGATATGGAGTAACTAGTGTTAAAGTTTAAGCGTACCTCATCTCACTACAAGTGTTTATTGATCATCCACTTCTTGCCCGGCACTACACAAGGTATTAACGACACATTGGTGAACAAAGTCTGTTCTTTCTACCCAAATGTTGGTGTTCTTGAGTTCCTGTTTTGGTCCTGTTTCTTTTCTGCAGGTATCATTGTTGACAAGGTGCTAGCCTAGAAATTCCAATTATGTTATCACCGTAAGTAGATAGAATTTCATCCAAAAGCAAAAATGTTATAGGTTGCTTGAATTTGGTGATATCCTTCTTCTTCTTTTTCTTCTTCTTCTTCTTCTTCTTCTTATTATTATTATTATTATTTTGGTACTGGGAATTGAACCCAGGAGCATTATTATTATTATTTTGGTACTGGGAATTGAACCCAGGAGCATTCTGTCTCCGAGCTACACCCCCAGCCCTTTTTATTTTGAAACACGGTCTGGCCAAGTTGCAGAGGCTGGCCTCAAACCTGCGATCCTCTTGTCTCCACCTTCCAAATACTGGAATTACAGGCACATGCCACCACATTGGCTGCTTGCTTGAATTTTTTAAAAAGATAATTGTGGGGTTTTCAAACGGGACAGCATGAGCAGATTTATATCCATTACTAACCTTGTCAACCTTTTTGGATCTGGAGTTAAGACATTTAAATAATTAATTCTTCCTTTCATCCTCTTAGTTTCTAGTACTTAAGTTCCCAAAGTGGGCCATACTGCCCCTTGGCAGGCACAGGAAGAAAATATACATACTTTTAAAAAATGCAAATTTGTCACTGCATCTTTCTGCTTATTTGCTTAAAGAAGGTAGGTTTTCAGGGAGATGCTGAGTAATTTTTTTTTCCTTGAAAAGGAGGTGGTAAGCCAAATAAGTTTGGGAACCTCTTTTCTAGAAGCTTTCCATTTCACTCAGAGTAAAGGTCAAGTGCTTAAAATGAATTGCAAGGGCCATTCTGGTCCTTAACCGCACCTCTACTCCAGCCACCCTAACCTCCCCACTGTCCCGCAATGCCACACGCACACATCCATTCCAGGGTGTTTGCAGCCTCTGCTTCTTTGTGTACAGCCCTCTGCCCGGGTGGCTGCATGGCTTGCTCCCGCACCTTCTAGGTGCGTTTGCCAAATACCTCCTTAGTGTGGGCTTCTCTGACCCCTGGCCCGCCCTGTCATTCTTCCCCTCTCATGCTTGATTTTTTCCCATAGCACTCTCTGTCATCTAACAGACTGTATACTTGTTTGTTCTGTTTCTCTTCCTCCAATAGAATGTAATGCCTATAACATAGGGGCTCTCGTTTGTTTTCCTAGCGCCTAAAACTGTCTGACACATAGTAAGCACCCAGTAGATATTTGTTGAGTTGATGGGTGGGGAAGCTATGTGCTCAGCACTGGTGCTTTCAGGCTTTCCTACAAACATTTGGTAGGCACTATAAAAGTACAGTCCTGTATCATTTAACTACGAGATCTCTTCTGAGAAATGCATCATTAGGCAATTTTGTTGTTGTGCAAACATTAGAGAGTATTTGTGTACAGTATATACTATATAGCCTAGTTTCAAACCTGGATGATAGAGCCTGCTATACACCTAAGCTATATGGTATGTGCTGTAGCATATGTGGCCCATGGTTGACCAAGATGTCATGACTCAAGGCATGACTGGTTATTTAGTGGTTCTATAGGAGACCCCTTTAAACCAGACATAAAATCTAATGACACCTTTTGTTAAGCAAGTTCTGTTTCTCAAAGCTTTGAATATATATGGGGTTTTGTTTTTGTTTTTGGTACTAGGTATTGAATTCAGGGGCATCCAAGCTACACCCCCAGCCCTATTTTATTTTTTAGTTTGAAACAGGGTCTCACTAAGTTGCTGAGGCTGTCCACGAACCTGCGATCCTCCTGTCTCAACCTCACAAGTACTGGGATTACAAGTGTGCGCCACCATGCCCGGCTAATATTTGTGGGGTTTTTTGTTTTTGTTTTTGTTTTTTGCGGTACCAGGGATGGAACCCAGGGGCATTCTACCTCCAAGCTACACCCCCAGTCCTATTTTTAATTCTTTATTTTGAAACAGGGTCTCACTAAATTGCAGAGGGCCTCACTAAGTTGTTGAGGCTAGCCACAAACCTGCGATCCTCCTGTCTCAGCCTCCCAAGTACTGGGATTACAAGCGTGGGCCACCATGCCCGGCTAATATTTGTGTTTCATTTTCTTGAATTTGCTATTCCTCCATACAGGGGTTATTGCATCACCTTCCCCTCATTGAACCGTTCATGCTTTGAAGTTATGTCTGGTTTATATCCTGTCTTTCCTCCATTCTGGCTGTGTCGCCTGGATTAATTCACCCAGCTACTCTGAGCCTCAGGTTCCTCCTCCAAAAAATACATTTAATGATGCTCAAGTCAGATGTCTAAGTCCAGGAGTAAATAAAACTGCTTGTGAATCATTGGGTGTTTAGTAGGTGCTTAACCCCTTTTTACAAACAGTTTACCAATGCATTCAGTGCAAGTTTTGCTTTAAATCCGTTTTAAAGATTTTACCACTCTTACTCATTTAGCACATACTTGTTTCGTACCCATAGTGTGCCAGCTCTGTGCTAAGTGTTGGAGTATGGTGGTGACCAAAGCAGACAGAGATTCTGCCCTCTGGAACCGTCAGTGTGCCAGAGGAAACATTAAATAGTCACTTGAATACAGTTTAAGTGCTGAAAAGGAAACATCAAAGAGATTGGTAACTTGAGTTTTCCCTTGGTCTTTTTTTATCTCCTTAGGAAATTAAGTGTTAAATCAATTACGAACCCTCGGTACCTGGACAGCCTGGGGAACCCTTCGGCAAATGGCCTATACGATTTAGCTTTGGGCCCTGCGGATTCCAAAGAGGTGTGCTCCACCTGCGTACAAGACTTCAACAACTGCTCCGGGCACCTGGGCCACATCGAGCTCCCTCTCACAGTGTACAACCCTCTCCTCTTTGATGTACGTGCTGCCCCAGGCGGGTGGAGGGGGCTCAGGACTGCTGCTGGGATTGTGAGGGCTGCCTCTCCCCACCGCAAGTGTCGGAGGAGCTTAGGTCCAGAGAGTTTGAGTTAATGTGTTCTGTAGAAAGAGAGAGAAAACCTTGAGGAGTCAAATACATTGCAGTAAGCGTCCCTTATCAAAAATGCCTGAGAACAAAAGTATTGTAGACTTCAGACTTTTTCAGATTTTGGAATACTTGCATACATATCTCTCAGGATATCTTGGGGGGAACCCAATTTTAAACATGAAGTTCATTCACGTTTTATATACAGCTTATACACACAGCTGGAAAATAGTTTTGTATGATGTTTTGTGTGTGTGTGTGTGTGTGTCCTGGAGATTGAACTCAGGGCATTCTATCTCCAAGATGTACCCCTACCTCTTTTTGGTTTGAAACGGGGCCTTGCAAAGTTGCTGAGGCTGGCCTCAAACCTGTGAACCCCCTGTCTCAGCTTCCCAGGTACTGGGATTATAGGCGTGCGCCACCACGTCCCGCTATTTATATTTCTACTGCACCTTCATTTAACTGTGAACCCATTACGTGAGGCCAGGTGTCGAATTTTTCTCTTGTGTCATGTTGGCACTCAAAAAGTTTCAGATTTTGGAGCATTTTGGATTTCGGACTTTCAGATTAGGGAAGTTCAAATTATAACTTCAGCGTACCCCATGACATACATAGACAATTTCAGCTCGATTCCAGTTGAGAAGAACCACAGCTCGCTTCTTTACACAGGGGAAAGTGTTCATGTTCATCCCCAGCACCTTTTGTGCCCTTCAGAAACCCTGGTGGATCCTCCCGGGTAATAGAGGGGACTGGAGCGGAAAGGGCTCCACGCCCTTCAGGTGAGTCCGTAGAGGCTTGCTTGCTGGCAGAAACAGCCCAGCAATAAGATCAAAATGAAAGAACGGTCTAGAGTCCTGCAGGTACATGTTTAGCTTTTTTTATCGGCTAAACCAGCCTCTGGGAGTAGTTTTTAAGCTATTCAGATGGTGGTGTACATTGACATGATTCAACTGTTAATACTGTTAAAGAAAAATTTTTTGTTTTTGTAAAGTAGTTGGAATCAAGTAAAAGTAATTCCATCTCAGATCATATGCCCTAAGTAAATTTCAAGTTTTAATGGATTAAAATGAAACCATTAAGTATAGGTGAATACTTACCTAATTCTTAGGGTCAGAAAGGCCTTTCTGAACATACAGGCTGAAGTGGAATTCTCAAAGGAGCACACTGACTACAGGAAGAAAATTCTCAAGAGTCCCTTGGAAATCCCATGAGTACATATCCCTTTCTAATGGCCTGTTTCCTCTATCCCTCACTTCAGAAACTCTACCTGCTGCTCCGAGGCTCCTGCTTAAACTGCCACATGCTGACTTGTCCCCGGGCTGTGATTCACCTCTTGGTCTGCCAGCTGAGGGTTCTGGAAGTTGGGGCACTACAAGCAGTCTACGAGCTAGAGCGGATTCTGAGCACGGTATGTGGATAGTGGTGTCATGGAAATCAGGAAAGCCAAGTGGTAGGGAAGAGGAGATCCTGTATAGTGTCTCTAATTGCCACCCTGCTAGTCACCAGAATGTTTGATCTTTATATCATATAACTGGCTAACAACAACTAGATGTAAAAACATGAAGTTGTAAGAGTAATTGAAAATATGTTAACAGTCGTGAATGTCCACCCTAGCCTAGAAGCTCCATGCTCTCACAAGGAATCAGCATCTTTTCTCACAGTTCCATGGGCTGGGCTGCAGGGACCCCCCCAGGACATGCCTAGTTAGGGAAGCCCAGAGCTGTGGCCTCCTGTTTTGTATTTATAGTTCATAGTCTTTTCAGTCCAGATGCAGTTTTAACCAGTTGGGGTCATTTTGGCTTTTAGCAGTATTACCTAAAAAAGTTAACCCTGGGTCCAATTTATGTCAGAGAGAGAGAGAAAGAGAGAGAGAGAGAGGATATTCTTAAACCTTTATTCAGAGTAAGCTTTATTTTTCTAAGAATTTGTTCTTTTCATCCAAAGATTACAGTTCATTGGTATAAAATTACTTATGGTACCTACTATCTTTAAAAAAATTCCTTTGTAAAATTCACAAACAGAAATGTGATCATATGCACACCCGCGTCATCCTCTTCACTATCAAGACATTGTCCATGTCCCCGAAGCCCGCCCTTCTTCCCGTGTCATTTCTGCTCCTTTCGACTGTGTTGTGCTATGGGAGTCTGTTGTGGGCATAGTTTGAGGCCCAGGGCGATGCTGCCTTCCTCCAGAGAGGACTTGCATCACTTCTGCCACGTGCTTGGAGTCACTGCCAACCAGGAACTGTCACAGGCTTAAGGCTCCCTGGACTGCCCGAGCCGTTGGATGAGGGCTGGTCCTTTGGTCCCATCTTACTGTGTTTCTGCGTTGGGCTTGGTATCCTGTTGGATTCCTATCCGCTCGTTGGCTCTAGGCTTTGAGTTCTGTCTCCACCACCATTTGAGGGCATCAACATGAAAAGTTCAGAATTTGCCGGGTTGGAAAGTGTGCCCAAGGCCAGGGCTGCCGTGTCACAGAGCACCAACGAGCCTGGTGGACGTCTGGTTTCAAATGCTCCACAGAGGCACGTGATACTGTGTGATGCCCCGCACCTGCGCAGCTGCAGCCCACCTACTCTTCAGCCGTGCTAGATATGTTTTCCCTTCAGTTTGTCCTGCTTGTTCCTCACTGTCCTGTCAGTACTTCAGAGGATTAAGATTTTTAAAATATGTTCTCCTGTCTGGGTTCTTTGCAGTTTTAGGTTTGGTCTAATAATCCAGTGTACAGTCATTGGTAGCAGATACTCTCTTTGATGTCTTTGACAATGTTGCCTCACTGTTGTAAAAATGCCACAGAGCAGCCCTGGTCTCTCTCTCCTTTCAAACCAGTCTCTTCACCTTGGAGAGTCTGGGCCCAGCATGTTACACACCAGGCGTATACGTAGTTTGCTGCCATAATACAGTTTTCTACTTTGTTTTCAGTTTCTGGAAGAAAATGCTGATCCTTCTGCCTTCGAAATTCAGGAAGAGTTAGAACAATACACAACTAAAATTGTGCAGAACAACCTCCTGGGGGCCCCGGGCACACATGTAAGTTGTCCTACCTCAATTTTCCCTGACACTGTTGTTAGCATAATTATTGTAGTTCATCTTTAATGCCTGCTGCAGGACCAATGAGATGATTGACAGGTCATTTAGGTATAGCATCTAGCCAGCATCCACTTTGCGAATAGTATCTGTTCGCTTTTCTTTTTTCTCCAACACTTGCTCTCTAAGCTACTGCTGCCTCATCTTCCCCTCCATAATACCTGTGTAAGTATTATTTTTTATGAATGAATGCAGCAGATAATCAACTACAATACTAATCTTAACTAATCAACTACAATACTAATCTTAACCTTGGATTCATCTCATGCACAGGTTTCACACCAGAGATTCTGATTTAGTTGGTCTGGGGTAGGCCCCACATGGAGGTTACAGAGTTCGCAGGTGGTTCCTGTTTGCAGCTAGACACAGAACCACTGTGCATGTACCTTCTGTGGAGCCCTGGGGTCTGAGGGGAGGCAGCAGGGAGGGTATCCAACTGCACCCAGAGAGGTTTGTTTTAAAAATTAAAGTAGAGCCGGGCGTGGTGGCGCACGCTTGTAATCCCAGTACTTGGGAGGCTGAGACAGGAAGATCGCAGGTTCGTGGCCAGCCTCAGCAACTTGTGAGGCCTTCCACAACCCACTGAGACCCTGTTTCAAAATAATAAAATAGGGCTAGGGTTACAGCTCAGAGGTGGAATACCCCCAGGTTCAATCCCCAGTACTGAAAAAAAAATTAAAGTAGCTTGTGCTTATGAGTACTTACTGTATCCCAAGCCCTCCACTACATTCATGATCTCTGTCTTCGGACCAGCTTTCTGAGGTGGTTACTATTCTTATTCCCATATTATGAGTGAGGAAACAAGCCTTAAAGAAATTGCTCAGTGGCTGGACATGGTGGTGCAGGCCTGTAATCCTAGCTGCTTGGGAGGGTGAGGCAGGACTGCAAATTTGAGGCCAGCCTGGGCAACTTAACGAGACTCCATTTCAAAGAATAAAAGAGCTGGGGGTATAGCTCAATGGTAGAGAGCCCCTGAGTTCAATTTAAGAAAGGAAGGGAGGGAGGGAGGGAGGGATGGATGGATGGATGGAGGGGAAGGTAGGAAAGAAAAAGGCAAAGGGAAAAAAGACAAGGAAGGAAAGAAGACAAGGAAGGAAGGAAGGAAAAAAGACGAAAGGAAGGAAGGAAAAAGACAAGGAAGGAAGGAAAAAAGACGGAAGGAAGGAAGGAAGGAAGGAAGGAAGGAAGAATTCTTCAGTGATTAGCAGAGCTCGACTATTTCAGGGGGGTCTGTGTGTTTTTTTGTTTTTTTCCAGTGCTGGGAGTGGAACCTGGGGCTTCATGCATGCTAGGCAAACGCTCTTACCACTGAGCTATACCCCCAGCCTATCTCAGAAAATTTTATTTAAGAAAGTAAGGGTAGTTTCCTGTGGTTAAAAATAAAGATGAAAACGACAAAGTGAGTACATATGGAATTTTTTTCCAAATGGCACACCCAGGCTCTGTGACATTTTTTAACAGGTGAAAAATGTGTGCGAGAGCAGGAGCAAACTCATCGCGTACTTCTGGAAGGCACACATGAGTGCTAAGCGGTGTCCACACTGCAAGTGAGTAACAGGTGCCTCCCCGGGAGAAGCTCTGGCTAGTCACTCAGCCCTTATTAAACGTCTCTCTCCTCAATCACAACTGTCCTTTTGTGCAGGACTGGGCGGTCAGTTGTCCGAAAGGAGCACAACAGCAAGCTGACAATCACGTATCCCGCCGTGGTGCACAGGAAGTCTGGCCAGAAGGACACAGAGCCCCAGGGTAAGCAGGCGGGGCCTGAGAGGTCTCCTTGGCCGTGCTGCTCATGTGTGGCTCTCAGTTGGGTCCCAGCCTGGGGAACACTCGGACCTCTTGGCCACGTGTTCATCGGCTGAGTGTTTGGTGGGCCACAGTGTCCAGGCCTCTCACTCCGGAGAAGTCCCCACAGGCGCCTCTTGCCTTAAGAAGTCATTTCCCTGGGAGATTTTTCCAATAAGAAATAAAAATTGTGAGCCAGGTGTGGTGGTGCACACTTGTAATCCCAGTACTTGGGAGGCTGAGACACGAGGATCACAGGTTCGCAGCCAGCTTTAATTACTTAGTGAGGCCCTCCGCAACGTAGACCCTGTTTCAAAATGAAGAATAAAAAATAGAGCTGGGGGTGTAGCTCGGAGGTAGAATGCCCCTGGGTTCAATCCCCAGTACTAAAAAAAAATTTTTTGCCGGGCGTGGTGGCACACGCTTGTAATCCCAGTACTTTGGGAGGCGGAGACCGGAGGATCCGGGTTCGCGGCCCGCCTCAGCTCTCTCTCTCTCTCTTTCTTTCTCTCTCTCTCCCTCCCTGTCTCTCTCTCTACTTAGTGAAGCTCTCCGCAACTTTGTGAGACCCGGTTTCAAAATAAAGCATAAAAAAATAGGGCTGGGGGTGTAGCGCGGAGGTAGAACGCCCCTGAGTTCAATCCCTGGTACCGCAAAAAAAAAGAATTTTTTTTTTTTTTACCTGGCAAATGCATTGAAACATCATTATAAAACAAGTGTGGATTTATTTTGGAGTGGAATGTAAGTGAGTAATTTTAAGAACTATAATCATTCAACAAAAATCGTCTCCTGCAGGCTGCTCCTGGCTGTTCACCCAGACCCCTGCAGGCAGTCTCCTCAGCTCTGCTCTGTCCTTGGGATACGTGGGAAGTTCTTTGAGAGATTGACAGTATTCTCTTTATTACTTTTATAGCAGTAGGCTTGTTTAAACATTTTGCTTGTTGGTTTGCTATTCTGAAGTGGTGAGGATTAAATAAGGTAGGCGTGTGAAGTACTGAGGGCCAGCCTGTTCTGTAGTATGTGTTCTGTAGGTGTTTGTAATCGGGTAACCGGCACACCAGGGTTGATAAGCACAGCCTGTGGTTGAAGTGGCGCCGCTTCCCACTGTAACTCAAAGGTGGCTGCTGCTGGCCACTTCACCTTCCAATTCCAGATAGTGACAATAGCAAAACCTCTTGCCCAGAGTGGAGGAAATTATACATGTGAAAGTCCACAGCAGATGATGTTACTAGCCCTTCTTCCAGGGCTTCAGAATATGTACTAGGTAGGGAAATAAGCTCCCTCCTGGAGATGCATGTCGTGTCTTTTACACTGAAGACTGGCAAGGCTTGGAGTGAATAACAAACCTGTTGGTTATTTTCTAATAAACCTTTTATTTTAGAATTTTCTTTTTTTTTTTTTGGTACTGAGGATTGAACCCAGGGTCATTCTACCTCTAGGCTATACCCCCAGCCTTTTTTCATATTTTATTTTGAAACAGAATCTCACTAAATTACGGAGGGCCTCACTAAGTAGCTGAGGCTGGCCGCAAACCTATGATCTTCCTGTCTCAGCCTCCCAAGTACTGGGATTACAAGCGTGCGCCACCACACCCAGATCTTAGAATAATTTTAGATTTACAGAGTGGCAAACATAGTAAAGAGAGTTGCTTGTACTGTTTACTCGGTTAGGTAACATCTCACATCACCATGTGCATTTGTCAAGACTAGGAATTCTAACAGGCTTTATTTGAAGTATGCCAATTTATCCAGCCATAATGGCCTTTTTATGTTATAGGACCCAATCCAAGATACTGCACCACATTTAGAAAGCTTCTTTTATTTAGGTTAATGGTTAACAACAGCACAAGAGTGGATTTTCTTTTGCTTACCTATAAACAAACAATTTTCTCTTAATGCCCTTCAGACAATTTTCTCTTACTACCAGCTGGGAATTGCTGCTGTAGCCCTTAAGATGCTTAGAAAATGCTAATAGGTTGAGAATAAAGATGGTCAGAATTCTAGAAGATAACTGTGTTTGGGGGGCTGGTGTCCAGCAGTTAAGTAGTCTTTCAACGCCTTTGCCAAACCCACTTCTAAAGTCAGCTTTCACTGGAGCCATGAGAATATGGTGCTATGACCAGAAGTCCGTACGCCAGAAACACGCAGTTAGGAGTCTTTGTTGGTGCTAGGGTTGGGGTTTGTTTGGTTTTGCGTGGTTTTGCGCTGGGCTCGCACACTACCACTGAGCTACATTTCCTGCCCTCTTCATTTTATTGTACGACGGGGTCTCACTAGGTTGCTCAGGCTGGCCCTGCACTTGTGAACCTCCTGCCTCAGCCTCCTGCGTGGCTGCGATCACAGGCTTGCATCACTTCGCCCAGCTCAGAATTGGGTTTTGTATTTAACAAACATGTGCCTGTTGGGCACTTACCATCGTGCCAGGGTCTGTGTGTCTGGCTAGCACAGTGCCGAAATGGACACTAGATCAGGTGACCTCTTTTCTCAGAGGAGGCTGCAGGTGACACAGACCAGTGGCTTGGGGAGCAGCTGAGAATCCTTACGTGGGTCTGGCCACGTTTCTTAGACCAGAGGGAATCCACAAGTGAGGCCTGTACTTAAATGGTCGGCACAGACTGGCGATCCCACGAGGAATTCCACGAGCCTGTGAAACACAGCAGATCCTTCAGTGAGCTCCCCAAGCCGCGGGCACAGTAGCATTTAAAAAGATTTCTGGCAGCCAGGACACTCCTGCCTATTGAGATCTAATCCTTCTAGGTTATTTGACCCCCAAGCCCTTTTTCATATGGTAGCTGTTACAGATGAAAGGAATGCACATTCGAGGTGCTTTGAGGCCCAGCCAGGCAGATCTCATCGTTGCGAGCTGTAGACTTGCCTTGTGAAGTGCAGGTGCAGCCGCGAGAGGAGGGGGCCTCTGCAGGTCTCTTCTGAGTGATCCTAGGACTGAACGACCTCAGCCTGTGGTGGGGGCACTACTGGGACAGGAGCTGGGGACATTGGCCCAATCTTCCTAGCCCTCAGACCTGTGTAGTAGGAGAGAAAGCTCAGATATTCATTTCTAGATATGTCCACAAAATTTTTCTTCAGATTAATGGGGTCTGTCTTTTCCCACTGAGCATACATCGCTTTCTATTGCTGTGGTTCTCCCTGAAGGTCAAAGCCAGTCTTATTTTGCAAACCCACACTTCCTTCAGTTGTATTAATTGGTTGAAATGTTTTGCTTTTATAGGTATCAAAACTTTTAAATGTGCAGACTCCTTGACCCAGCAATACCACAGGAATTACATATTCACAGTATTGAATTGTGATACTCACAGTGTTTAAACAGCTTAAAAAATAGACACGACTTAATGGCCTATTAATAAAGACTAGTTAGATAAATTATGATGCATCTATTAGTTGTTATCCAGTTTTAGATACTTCTCTAAAAGCTCGTGATCACATATCCTCCACAGATTGTAAAGAAACTAATCAGAGAATTGCCGGGTGTGGTGGCGCACGCTTGTAATCCCAGTACTTGGGAGGCTGAGACAGGAGGATCACAAGTTCGCAGCCAGCCTCAGCTACTTAGTAAGGCCCTCCGCAACTTAGTGAGACCCTGCTTCAAAATAAAGAATAGAAAATCGAGCTGGGGGTGTAGCTCAGAGGTAGAATGCCCCTGGGTTCAATCCCCAGTACCGCAAAAAAAAACTAATCAGAGAATTGGAAAGCCGGGCGTGGTGGCGCACGCTTGTAATCCCAGTACTTTGGGAGGCAGAGACCGGAGGATCCGGGTTTGCGGCCAGCCTCAGCGCGCGCGCGCGCTCTCTCTCTCTCTCTCTCTCTC
>PVJS01055228.1:0-12708 GCA_004027185.1 Glis glis
AAAAAAAAAAAATTAGCCGGGCGTGGTTGCGCATGCTTGTAATCCCAGTACTTGAGAGGCTGAGACAGGAGGATCGCAGGTTTGCAACCAGCCTCAGCTACTTAATGAGGCCTTCCGCAACTTAGTGAGACCCTGTTTCAAAATAAAGAATAAAAAAAATAGGACTGGGAGTGTAGTTCAGAGGTAGGATGCCCCTGGGCTCAATTCCCAGTACCGCAAAAAAAAAAAAAAAAAAATTAAAAAAGGGCTGGGGAGCAGAGGGGCTGGGGATCAGAGAGTGGTGGTGCACACTTGTAATCCCAGTACTTGAGAGGCTGAGACAGGAGGATCGCAGGTTCAAGGACAGTCTCAGTAAGTAGTGAGACTCTCAACCTAGTAAGACCCTGTTTCGAAACTAAAAAAAAAAAATAGGCTGGGGGTGTAGTTCAGAGGTAGAATGCCTCTGGGTTCACTCCCCAGCAAGACACGCGCACACACACACACCCATAGCTCATTGCACTGAGATTTCTGTCTCCAGCCTGGAGGCTTCCCCTTGAGCTCCAGGTTCTGACTATTCCACATCTCCATGACGATGTCTGAAAGGAGCCAGGTGCTGTGGCACACTCCCGTAATCCCAGTACTTGGGAGGCTGAAACAGGAGGATCTCAGGTTAGGGGCCAGCCTTGGCAATTTATTTATTTATTTATTTATTTATTTATTTATTTATTTATTTTTGCGGTACCGGGGATTGAACCCAGGGGCATTCTACCTCCGTGCTACACCCCCAGCCCTATTTTTTTATACTTTATTTTGAAACTGGGTCTCACGAAGTTGCGGAGGGCCTCACTAAGTAGAGAGAGAGAGAGAGAGAGAGAGAGAGAGAGCTGAGGCTGGCCGCGAACCCGGTTCCTCCGGTTTCAGCCTCCCAAAGTACTGGGATTACAAGCGTGCGCCACCACGCCCGGCTTCCCAGCCCTATTTTTTATACTTTATTTTGAAACCGGGTCCCACGAAGTTGTGGAGGGCCTCACTAAGTAGCTGAGGCTGGCCGCGAACCCGGATCCTCCAGTGTCAGCCTCCCAAGTGCTGGGATTACAAGCGTGTGCCACCATGCCTGGCCTCAGCCTTGGCAATTTAGAAAGACCCTGAGCAACTTAGCATGACCCTGTATCAAAATAAAAAGGGCTGTGGGTGTAGCTCAGAGGTAGAATGCCCCTGGGTTCCATCCCCAGTATCACAGAAAAGAAAAAAAAGAATGTCTACAAGGTATCTCAAGAGCCGGGCGAGGTGGCGCACACTTGTCATCCCAGTACTTGGGAGGCTGAGGCAGGAGGATCCAGGTTTCAGGCCAGCCTCAGCTACTTAGTGAGGCCCTCTGCAATTTAGTGAGACCCTGTTTCAAAATAAAGAACAAAAAATAGAATTGGGGGTGTAGCCCGGAGGTAAAATGCTCCTGGGTTCAATCCCCGGTACTGAAAAAAAAAAAAAAGGTATCTCAAACCTGACATGGCCAAAGCCAATTCCTGATCCTCCTCACCCCACCTCAAAGCTGCTCCTTGCATCAGCATCTCAACTGAAGACACTTTATTTTCCAGCAGCTCAAGCTAAAATCTTCAAAGGCAACTTGAGTCTTTCCTTCACACCCCACATCAATCTGGCAGCAAGTCCCGTGGCTCTGCCTTCTGTATGCATCATATCTTGATGCCTTCTCCCGCCTCCGCTGCTGTCCAGCTGTGGGGACTCATCTCTTACCCTGAGATATAGCAGTGGCCTCCGTATTATCCTTCTGTTCACTTAGCCCCTATATTCTTTTTTCTTTTTGGCACTGGAGATTGAGCCCAGGGGCATTCTACCTCTGAGCTACACCCCCAGCCCTTTTTATTTTGAAACAGGGTATCACTACGTTGTTGAGGGCCTCGCTAAATTGTCAATGCTGGCCTCAAACCTGCAATCCTCCTGTCTCAGCCTCCTGAATACTGGGATTACAGGCGTGTGCCACCGAACCTGGCTTAGCCCCTACCACCCTCCACTGGGTGGTTCAATACCCAGTACCACAATAAATAAATAAATAAATATTGTGGGGGGGCACCAGGGCTTGAGCCCAGAGGCTTTCTACCTCTGAGCTACATGTCCAGCCCAATTTTATTTCTTATTTGGAAACAGGGTCTCACTAAGTTGCGGAGGGCCTCGCTAAGTTGCAGAGGCTGGCTTTGAACCTACGATCCTCCTGTCTCAGCCTCCCAAGTATGGAAATTACAAGCATGCGCCACCACACCCGGCAATAAATAAAATTTTGAGACAAGGTCTTGCTAAGTCGTTGAGGCTGGTCTTGAACTTGTGATCCTCTTGTGATCCTCCTATCTTAGCCTCCCGAGTACTGGGATGACAGGTGTGCACCACCGTGCCTGGTTTAAAGGCCCTAAAATGATCCTCTCCTTACCTATCTGATTCTACCTTCTCCCATTCCTGTCAGGGCCCAGTCTTCACCAACCATTCTTTTTTTTCTTTTTTTTTTTTTTTTGCGGTACCGGGGATTGAACCCAGGGGTGTTCTACCTCCGTGCTACACCCCCGGCCCTATTTTTTATACTTTATTTTGAAACCAGGTCTCACGAAGTTGCGGAGGGCCTCACCAAATAGAGAGAGAGAGAGAGAGAGAGAGAGAGAGAGAGAGAACCTGTATCCTCGGTCTCCGCCTCCCAAAGTACTGGGATTACAAGCATGTGCCACCACGCCCAGCCCATACTTCTCTTTCTCCTCCTCCTCCTCCTCCTCTTCGTCTTCTTCCCTTTGATACTCAGGATTGAACCCAGAGATATTCTACTACTAAGCAACATCCCTGGCCCTTTTTATTTTTTTTATGTGGTACTGGGGATTGAACCCACAGGCATTCTACTTCCGGGCTACACCCCCAGCCCTATTTTTATTCTTTATTTTGAAACAGGGTCTCACTAAATTGTGGAGGGCCTCACTAAGTAGCTGAGGCTGGCCGCGAACCTGGATCCTCCGGTCTCAGCCTCCCAAGTACTGGGATTACAAGTGTGCGCCACCACACCGGGCTCCCTTTTTTTTTTTTTTTTTTGCGGTACCGGGGATTGAACGCAGGGGCGTTCTACCTCCGCGCTACGCCCCCGGCCCCGTTTTTTATACTTTATTTTGAAACCGGGTCTCACGAAGTTGCGGAGGGCCTCACTAGGTAGAGAGAGAGAGAGAGAGAGAGAGAGACAAGGAGAGAGAGAGAGAGAGAGAGAGGTGAGGCTGGCCGCCCGGGCTCCCTTTTTATTTTTCACTTTGAAACAGTGTCTTTCTAAGTTGCCCAGACTGGCCTTGAACTTGGCATCCTCCTCAGCCTTCAGAGTAGCTGGGATCACAGGTGGCTGCAACTGTATCTGGCTTGGTCTTACTGTTTTCTCTGCCTCTTGGAACAGTGCCAAGCATACAGTAGGTTTTCAACAAATGTTGCTGGACCACAGCCACATTAAGCACTGAAGATAAGGACTCAAATCTGACAAAGTTCATGAAGCATGAGTCTTGAGTAACAGTTCTCTGATTTGGGGGTATATGCTCCTGTGGGGAGCACTTAGGAAGGGAAGACTCTGGCTCCAGCTGGAGCACTGTCCCATGTGATTCCCAGGCAGGTCAAGTGGAGGTCACACTCCCTGCTGTGGGAACAGACTGAAATGAATACTACCCAGGATGCCTGAGGTCTCATTTTATGGTGTGTGTGTGTGTGTGTGTGTGTGTGTGTATGTGTGTTTGTGTGTGGCACTGAGGATTGAGCCCAGGGGCATTCTACCTCCATTCTATACCCCCAGCCCTATTTTATTTTTATTTGGAAACAGGGTCTTGCTAGGTTGATGCAAGTCTCACTACTTCCTGAGGCTGTCCTCGAACCTGTGATCCTCCTATCTCAGCCTCCCAAGTACTGGGATTACAAGTGTGTGCCACCATGCCTGGCTTTTATGTGTTTTTTAACTATCTGAAAGGGACTTTATTAAAATTTGTGTTGCACCTTAAGGGGAAGCAGTACAGAGACTGCTCCCCCTGAGATCTCATTTTAACAGCAGCATTTGTATGTGTGTATAGTGGGTGGTGGACAGGGGATTGAACCCAGAGGTGCTCTACCACTGAGCTACATCCCCAGCCCTGTGTGTGTGTGTGGTCCTGGAGATTGAACCCAGGGGTATTCTACCTCCAGTTTACACCCCCAGCTCTATTTTATTTTTATTTTGAAACAGGATCTCATTAGGTTGATGAGAGTCCTCTACTTGCAGAGGTTGTCCTTGAACCTGCGATCCTCCTGTCTCAGCCTCCCAAGTACTGGGATTACAAGCGTGCACCACCACGCCCGGCTTCAGCACTTTTTCATTTTGAAACAGGGTGTCACTAAATTGCAGAGTTTAGTCTCAAACCTGAGATTCTCCTGTCTCAGCCTCCCAAGTACTGGGTTCCGGGTGTGCGCCACCATGTCTGGCATTTTTATTTATATTATAGTACGGGGATTGAACCCAGGGACACTCTACCACCGAACTGCATCCCCAGTCCTATTTATTTATTTATTTATTTATTTATTTGAGACAAGTTCTCACTAAATTGCCCAGACTGGCCTTGAATTTCCGATCCTCCTGCTTCAGCCTCCCAGTCGCTGGGATTACAGGCTTGCACCACCGCGCCGGGTCTAACAACAGCATTTTAACAAGTCCAACAGTTGTTACACGCCTGTTTCTCCTCTAAACAGCGAAGTTTTGGACTCCGACGGTTTCTTGCTTCCTTGGGTTCAGCACAGCATAGGTGCTAGCAAGTGTTTAGTGAGAGAGCGAATGAATGGAGGGGGACTGAATGGTTAGAAGATGGATGAATGAATAAGAAGACTCTGGTTAGAAAAGGAATTCCAAGAGTCAAGATCTAGAAGGTGGGAAAGCTTCCGCAGACTTCCGCCGTGCCCGAGAGGGCTCAGGAGGAGCCAGTATTTCAGAGGGCGGGACGCGATTGGTCGTCGGTGTCGGTGGCGGCTCCGCGCCGGGCGGTGGAGACGCGAGCGCAGGGCGGCGCTGCCACCCACCGGGCCGCCCAGCGGCGCACAGCTTCTGTCTTGGGCGCTCAGCCAGCCAGGCCCCGCGCGGCCGTTGCCATAGCGACAGACACAGCCCGGCGAGGGGCGGGGCCCGGGGCCACGTCATTCCCCGCGCGACGCTCCTCCGCGCCTCCCGCCTTTCTGGTCGGAGACCCTCGGCCCGCCGCGCTCCACCTGCGCGCCTTCTCCCCGCTCGCCTCCCCTCGTTCTGCGCCGGCGCGGTGCCGCCGGGGCGCGCGGGGGAGCTCGCGAGGCGCATGCGCAGTGCGGGCCCCGCTGTTCTGTCGCTGCCGCCGCCGCCGCCGCCGCAGCCGTTGCCGCCTCCCTGCCGGCAAGTGTGTGCCGGAGCCGAGGGTCCCCGCCGCCACCATGGGGGTAAGTGGGCCGAGAAGAGGGGACGGGAATTCCAGGGGCACCTTTCGTAACCCTTACCCCCTTCGCCCCCATTGTTCCTTGAACCCCTTCACGTGACCCCGACCCCCTCCGTCCTCACGTGATCCCCAGGCCCCACATGACCCGACTCCCCCATCCCGAGGGTCCCCACATTCCGCCTAGCCCGGGAATCCCCGGGGAGCCCCTTCTGGGGCCCCCCCGGCCCCCCTCCACGTCCCTCGCGTCGCGCCCGCCCCTTCCTGCCTCGCTGACCCGTTACGGGCCTCGCGTCCCCGGTCCCCCGCCGCCCGAGCGCGGCCCCGCTCCCCGGGGTCTCCCATCACCGCGTTGTCACCGGCCCCGCGGCTTCCCACATCCCTGGCCAGTCGTGGCTTGGAACTGAGGCTCAGAGGAAAGAAGGCGCCTGGCCAAGGTCAGACAGACAGTGACGGGGGCGCCAGACCCACCGCGCAGCCCGAATCCCAGCCGCTGCTCTTCCCGCTACGCGAGTCTCAGCCGGTTCCCCTGCCCTCTAGAAACCTCTCCAGGTTCCTCCTGCTTCCGATAAAACCGAATACACCCTTTCCACACAGGCCTGCCTGCAGGGCCCCCTGGTTGCAATAAAGTGGTTCTTACTAGGACTTGGCTTGTTACTAGTCTTAGCGCTGCAGGTGGCTTTGCAAAGGAGGAAGCTGTGCAGGTGAGCAGGGAGGATGGGGGGCCACAGGTGATGGCCCCAGCTTTGGTGGATAGTGAGTACCTGTTCTGTGCCAGTGGCAGGAAAGTGCTAATAATATTGTAGTGCCCTTTCCTGGCCTGTGCCTGTATAGGGTTGGACAGAAGCAATTCCGTGTTTCTGTGAGTTCACCTTAGTCCCAGTTTGAGAAGATCAGTCACCCTCCAAAAAAGATAATCAGCCCTGCCTGTATTAGTATTTTATTTTTCCCTTTGGTACTGGAGATTGAACCCAGGGGCTTTCTACCTCTGAGCTGCACGGCTAGCCCTTTTTATTTTTTGTTTTGAAGCAGGGTCTCACTAAGTTTTGGCATGCTGGCCTCGAACCTGTGATCCTCCTGTCTCAGCCTTCCAAGTACTGGGATTATAGGTGTGCGCCACTGTGCCCAGCTCCTGTATTACTATTTACATGAAATTTTCACCATCTTCGTGGAGTCCTGACTTGGAGCCAAAGATACCTCAGTGCCAGCCCCATCTTCACTGGTTAGCAGCATGATACTGTGCCACTCACGTGGCTTTTCTGGATTTAAATTTCCTCATCCATGTAATGGGGATGTTGATCCTTCCCTTTAGGGTAGCAGTGAAGATTGAACAAGATAATGGAAGTAAATGACCAAGTAGGTGCCTCATAAGCAGTGGCTGTTATTTTTGCCTGTATTCTCACCCTCCACTTTAGTGATCTAAAATAGATTTGTGGTATTTTTAACCCATTGGGTTTGTCCCTACTGTTATTAACCTAGATTTTTTTTTCTCTCACTTTAATATTTAATGACTGAGCTGGGCGTGGTGGCGCACGCTTGTAATCCCAGTACTTGGGAGGCTGAGACAAGAGGATCATAGGTTCAAGGACAGCCTTAGCAAATAGTGAGACTCTCATCAATGTAGTGAGACCCTGTTTCAAAATAAAAATAAAAAATAGGGCTGGGGGTATAGCTCAGAGGTAGAATGCCCTTGGGTTCAGTCCCCAGTACCACAAAAACAAACATTTGTCATGTTTTAACCAGGGATTTGGAATACAATGTACTTCATATATCAGAAATCAAGTTTAGAGACCTTAGGCATATTTAACCTAGATTTTGATAAAAGATCCCAGGCCTCAGCTGTTGTTGGAACTAAATGAAACCTTTGTCACTCAGTAACTATCTACCCAGAATCAGTCACTATAGTCTGAGCCCAAAACAAGAAGCATATCATGCCATTCTGGTTCAACACTTCCCTATTGGTGAGTTGAAATAGCAAGCCCCAGAGATGCTGTGGATATAGGCGACCCTGGCTTCCTTTAGGCCTCAGTCTTCTTCATTACTCGTACCTTACAAGTGTGTTTCTCCGAACAGCCCCTTCAAAGTCTCTTCTGGCATAAAATTCAAAGCAACAGAAAGACTGCATCAGAGCTGGCACTTCCCATTGCTCTCATTCCTCATCAGTTGGGACTGTAGTGCCCCACCTGATGACAGAGAATCATCATTCCTAGTGGTCACCCTTGGGCAGAGGGCCCTGCTCCTCCCGACCTCAGGCGGAGAGGTAGCGTCAGCGTAAGCACCTTTTCTCCAAAGTCCTTTTACCCCAGCCGCCACATGTGCTGTCTTTTGGAGTTAGAGCTCTGTCTCCCTTCCCCAAAAAGGTTCTTTCCAGATCCTGGATACCATGTGGGATAGGCGTGGATGCTGAAAACTAAGTGCTCTCCAGTTCCTTTTCCTCTTGTCTCCATCTGGGTGTTTTTTTGTTCGTTTCTGTTTGTGACCTCTTCAAGTCATAGACCTGTGTGTGGAGTCACTGCTTTGACAGGAGTAGTAAGGAGAGGAGTTTCACAGTTGCATGTGAAAACAGCATTTAGGTAGCAGGCCAAAACAAGCATTATTTGTGATGTAGTAGGAGGAGCACGGACTTGAGGGTTTAAACCTGGATTTGAATCCTGGATGATTCACGCAGCAGATAGGAACTGAGGACCTAGTGTTTGCTAAGTGCTGGGTCTGTTCTGGCAGATAGAGCCTCTGCCTCATGGAGTGCAAAGTCCAGTGGGAGGCGGGGGTAGGAAGGGTGATAGGAAGATCTCTGAGAACTCTGCGTACTGGTGCTGTGACCCCGAAAGTTACTCAGCCTCTCTGCGCCTAAGATTTCTCATCACAGAAGTGGGTCTGCATACTTTGGTGACTGGTAAAGATTAAAATACATCATCTTTTAAAAGTTTTTTTTGGTACTGGGGATTGAACCCAGGGGCATTTTACCTCTGAGCTACACTTCCAGCGCTTTTTGTTTTTTTGTTTGTGACACAGGATCTTGCTAGATTATTGGGACTCTTGCTACATTCCTGAGACTGTCCTCGAACCTGCGATCCTCCTGTCTCAGCCTCCCAAGTACTGGGATTACTGCACCTGGCTAAAATAGATCATCTTTCTGAAAGTACTGGCAGAGTATCTGACACTAGTGGGACTTTGTAAACAAAAGCCATTAACTATAAAGAGTTTTTCCATCCAGTGCATTGTACCATTTTGTCCTCACAGCAGTCTCTTGGCTATTGGTGTAGGCATTGTTAGCCCCATTTTATGGATTAGGAAACTGAGGTTCAAAGAAATTGAGTAACTTGCTGAAAAGGCTTTAAATAACTTGCCTAAGTCAAATAGCTATTAAGTGAAAGAGCTGAGAATCAAATCCAGGTCTCTTGACTCAAAAGCCTCCACTCTTTATTATATAAAGCTCCCTTGGGAGAGACACTTAACCACAATGAGCTTTACTGTTCACTATGCTTACTTCCCACTTTAATTAGGAGAGTTTTCCTGTGTCCCTGCAGGACGGCCTTACCTCCCTCCGTAAGGCGAGGGCAAAGCTAATTGGAACAGTAGGAGACCATTCCTGCAAGCGCTTGCTGGGTTTGAGGGAGAGCCCCCGCTGGTCTGGCCCGGCCTGCTGCAGCCTGCCTCCTACCCTGTGTTCAGGGCGGCAAAATGCTAAAGGGGTGCTTTCATTATCTCAGTCTCTGGCCATGGCAGAACCAAGCCTCACTCTGAGCTTTGCCTGGCTTGCCAGTTCCCTGCATGAATGAGCCCATAAATGTCCTGGAGGCCTGTGCTGGCCTTCCAGCTGCTCTGCTTAGGAATTACATCTCGTGCATAGAAATGAGATCCTGTCTGCTGGGCCTGGTGGTGCATGCCTGTAATCCCAGTACTTGGGAGGCTGAGACAGGAGGATCTCAGGTTCAAGGGCAGCTTCAGGAACTTAGTGAGATTGTGTTTCAAAATAAAAAATAAAATAGGGCTGGAGATGTAGCTCAGTGATAGAGTGGCCCTGGGTTTAATCCCTGGTACTCCCCCCCAAAAAAAAAGAAGGAGAAGAAGAAGAAGAAAAAGAAAGTTCCACTGTAGTGGAAACTCAGGATTCAGTGCTCTCTGGGTCCTGGTTGTCACACTTGCAAAGGTATATTAGCTTCTGGCCTGTCTTTCCATGAGACCAGCATTTGCATCCCTATCTTGCTGGAGATCCGCTTGCTGTCACAGTCATGCAGGAGGGGCATTGGCCTGCTTTGGTTGATGCTAAAGCTCATGCTCTTTCTGCCCATTGTGTAGCCTTGGAGACTGGGATTCCCTTTTCCCCGCCTCTGCTTTGGTGTAGAGGGTAGGGTCTGTGGTAGCGTTGTCAAGCCCTCACTAGGTAGGCAATGAGGAATGAGCTGCTGAGTGCTGTGGGCTTCGAGGCCCCTGTCCTTGTCTTGGCGGGTTGTGAGAAGGTCTGTTTATTGGCTGGGTGGAAGTCTGGCACACTTGACATGGGCCCTCCCACTGGGAGACACCAGGGCTGGTGGAACAAACCCTGCATCTGTGGCTCAGCCCCTCGGTCACTTGCTGTCACAGTAACTCTCAGCAAGCCACGTTATCCCTTTGAGCCTCAGTTTCCTTAAAAGGTGATAAGTTCTGCCTTGAGAATTGAATCAATGTTCGCTAAAGTCCATTACAAGCTGTGAGTATCTCAGTTTTGTCTTACAACCTAAATTCTCAGAGAAAAAGATGGATGTTGCAAAACCTAGCTATGGTAGATAGAGGGTGGTTCTGTCCCTAGATTGAAGTCTTACAAAGACAGGCTCTTCTATTTGTCCCTTCCTCTAGGGAGGTGAGCACAGCGCTCAGCTACAGTTATTAGCTGATGCTGGTTGAGTTTGTGCCTATAAGAGCAGTCCCTGTGAGTTCCTGGTATATGAACTCTTGCCTCTTGGCTGCTTCAAGTTGGAGTTAAGCAATGTCATTCCTTAGAAAATCGGTCCTTAGTAAATCAAGGGCAGAGCCTGGTGTGGTGGCGCACACTTGTAATCCTACTTGGGAGGCTGAGATAGGAAATTGCAGGTTCACGGCCAGCTTCAGCTACTTAGTGAGGCCCTCTGCAATTTAGTGAGACCCTGTTTCAAAATAAAAAAGAATAAAATAGCTGGGCGTGGTTGCGCACGCCTGTAATCCCAGTACTTGGGAGGCTGAGACAGGAGGATCGTAGGTTCAAGAATAGCCTCAGCAAGTAGTGAGACTCATCAACCTAGTGTGACCCTATTTCTTTTCTTTCTTTTTTTTTTTGATGGTACTGGGGATTGAACCCAGGGGCATTCTACCTCCAAGCTACACCCCCAGCCCTATTTTACTTCTTATTTTGAAACAGTCTCACTAAGTTGCAGAGGGCCTCACTAAATAACTGAGGCTGGTGGTGAACCTGCGATCCTCCTGTCTCAGCCTCCCAAGTTCTAGGATTATAAGCATGTACCACCATGCCCACTAACCCTGTTTCAAAATAAAACTAAAAATAGGGCTGGGGGTGTAGGCTTGGGCGTAGAATGCTCCTGGACTCAACCCCCAGTCTCTCTCTCTCTCTCTCTCTTTCACACACACACACACACACACACACAGAATAAAATAGGGCTGGGGGTGTAGCTCAGAGGTAGAATGACCCTGGGTTCCATCCCCAGTACCACAAAAAATAAAAAAAGAAAAGGGCAGAACTTATTCTGAGAAACTCCCAGCAGCTGTTTTCTCAACTCATGTGAATATTAATCGCTCAGCGTGCCCTCTCCTGGCGCCAGTGTAAGGCCAAGACAGTAATTGGGGGCTGTCAGGCCTCCAGCGAGCTCTGGGAGGACTGGGGATCAGAAGAGGCTGTGCTGTTGGGAAAGCAGAGCCAGCTTACTGTGTCTTGGGGGACTTGGGCTGAGTGGGCCAGCATCTCCTGTCGGTCCTCCTGGAGTGAGAATGACAACTCGTCATTTATTGAGCACCTGTCATATAACCATCTCCAGGTTAACACCACCAAGGAGGTATAGGAGCCTCACTTTCAGACCAGGGAGGGGCTGTCTCTGTCCTAGGACCTTAGGACCTGCAGGGATGGAGAGCGAAAGAGGCTTTAGAGGAGGGCTGTCAGACCCTAGAGCCTGGCTTTTTCTCTGTGTTACCCAACTTTTTAGCAGAGGATAAGGTCTGAGAACCATGCATTAGTCTTGAAATAGTATCTGATCTCCATGCAGACTTGGGCAACTTGCTGTTTGTCCCTCAGTGCAAGGAGCCTGCCTCCCTTTGCCCCTCCCCTGCTGCCCGTGTGCCCACAGCTTGGTCTTGCTGAGTATGTGGCAGTGTCGTCTCTGTCCTGAGGTGAACCCCTTAGGGCCCTTCACTCTGCCCTTGTCGCTAGGTACATGGTGTGTTTGTTGCTGATTGACCTTGGCTGAGCAGGACTTCTAGGGAACGGCTGCATCCTTAAGCCAGAGCGCCCTGGTCCTCACTTAGAAATGGGACCCAGCACGCCGGGTGTGGTGGCGCACGCTTGTAATCCCAGTACTTTGGGAGGCGGAGACCGGAGGATCCCAGTTCGTGGCCAGCCTCTGCTCGCGTACGCGCGTGCGCACGCGAGCGTTCTCTCTCTCTCTCCCTGTCTCTCTCTCTCTCTCTCTACCTAGTGAGGCCCTCCGCAACTTCGTGAGACCCGGTTTCAAAATAAAGTATAAAAAATAGGGCCGGGGGTGTAGTGCGGAGGTAGAACGCCCCTGTGTTCAATCCCCGGTACCGAAAAAAAAAAAAAAGAAACGGGACCCAGCAGTGCTTGGGAGGCTGAGACAGAGTATCACAGGTTTGTGGCCAGCCTCAGCTACTTATTAGTGAGGCCCTCCGCAACTTAGACCCAGTTTCAAAATAAAGAACAAGCTGGGCGTGGTGGCACACGCTTGTAATCCCAGTACTTGGGAGGCTGACACAGGAGGATCGCAGGTTCAAAGCCAGCCTCAGCCACTTAGTGAGGCCCTCCGCAACTTAATGAGACCCTGTTTCAAAATAAAGAACAAGCCGGGTGTGGTGGCACACGCGTGTAATCCCAGTACGTAGGAGGCTGAGACTGGAGGATCCGGGTTCATGGCCAGCCTCAGCTACTTAGTGAGGCCCTCCGCAACTTCGTGAGACCCTGTTTCAAAATAAATAATAAAAAAATAGGGCTGAGGGTATAGCCTGGAGGTAGAATGCCCCTGGGTTGAAACCCCGGTACCACACAAAAAAAAAAAAGAACAAAAAATAGGGCTGGAGGTGTAGCTCAGAG
>PVJS01055229.1:0-12708 GCA_004027185.1 Glis glis
GGTCTCACGAAGTTGCGGAGGGCCTCACTAAGGAGAGAGAGAGAGAGACAGGGAGAGAGAGAGAGAGAGCGTGCGTACGCTGAGGCTGGCCGCGAACCCAGATCCTCCGATCTCTGCCTCCCAAAGTACTGGGATTACAAGCGTGCGCCACCACGCCCGGCTACATCTTTTCTTTACACTAGAGAAGCCTCCTCCATTTGGTATAGGAATTGACATTGCTTTGTGTTAAAAGGTATTCAGATTAGGGTCTTAAGATAAAAAATGGCTTTCCTTCTACTTTTGAAGCATCTGCAGTAAAACACATTTGTCATTGAAGTTCATTGTGAATTATTTACCCTATTTCTCAGTCAACTTTGTGGGAAGTTATTTTGCCTCTGTAAGGTCAACTGACTGGCCACAAATTTTATTATCAGCTTTCTTAGCACCATCATTTCTACATTAAGTATTTGCCCATAAGGCAGATACAGTAGTAAACAGTTTTCACTATATAGAGAGCCCAGTTTCTCATCTAAATTGAGAATGTTTGTTGAGTTGATAAAATTGTTGCCCCCAGGCAAAAACTAAACTGTGTCATGTTTTTTCCCCCTTGTCTACCTTTGCTGTTAAAAAATGAGAGTACTTAAAGTGCTGCTGTTCAGAGGTATATACTTATTTTGGAAGGTACATGACAACATAATACATACTGGGAAACATTGGTGACAAAGCTTCCTTGGGACTTTTTATTTATTTATTTATTTTTTCTTTTTGCGGTACTGGGGATTGAACGCAGGGGTGTTCTACCTCCGTGCTACACCCCGGCCCTATTTTTTTATGCTTTATTTTTGAAACCGGGTCTCACGAAGTTGCGGAGGGCCTTACTAGGTAGGTAGGTAGGTAGGTAGATAGATAGATAGATGATAGATATAGATAGATAGGAGAGAGGAGAGAGAGAGAGAGAAATAGAGCGCACGCACGCGTGCATGCACGCTGAGGTTGGCCGCGAACCCAGATCCTCCGGTCTCCGCCTCCCAAAGTACTGGGATTACAAGCGTGCGCCACCACGCCCGGCTAGACTTTTTATTTTGAAAATTATGATTCTTGTAATAAATTATGATTATCCTGTGGAATGTTTCAGTTTAGATTTTAGTACTTAAAAACAAAATCTTAGCCGGGCGTGGTGGCGCACGCTTGTAATTCCAGTACTTGGGAGGCTGAGACCAGAGGATCTGGGTTCGCGGCCAGCCTCAGCTACTTAGTGAGGCCCTCCGTGACTTAGTGAGACCCAGTTTCAAAATAAAGAATCAAAAATAGGGCTGGGGGCGTAGCTCAGAGGTAAAATACCCCTGGGTTCAATTCCCAGTACCACACACACACAAAAAGTCTTCAGCCGGGCGTAGTGGCGCACACCTGTAATCCCAGTACTTGGGAAGCTGAGACAGGAAGATCACAGGTTCGAAGCCAGCCTTAGCAACTCAGTGAGACTTGCATCAATTTAGCGAGACCCTGTTTCCAAATAAAAAATAAAATAGGGCTGGGGATGTAGCTCAGAGATAGAATGCCTCTGGGTTGAATCCCCAGCACCACACACACACACACACACACACACACACACACACACAAAATCTTTGCCAATCTCAGGTTCAAGGACAGCTTCAGCAAAGAGTGAGAACCTGTTTCAAAATAATAAAAAATAAAGTAGGGTTGGGGATGTAGCTCGGAGGTAGAATGCCCCTGAATATTCTACCTCCGAGTACCATACAATACCCTGGGTATTCTAATCCCCAGTACCACACACACACACAGAAAAAATCTTCAAGAACCAGGTAGATTTCAAACATCCCATTTTTTCTTGAACTTTATTTAATTTTTAAAGGAATGATGACATATGGATAAAATTGCAACCTAATTATTTGCTTCTATTGTTCTATATTTCCATGTTCTTTTCTGTGGGGAGTTTGATAAAAGGAAAAGTTGTAGTTTGTACTCATCAGGATATTCCTAGCAACCAATCAGAGGGGGCCCAGTTTATCTAAACCAGCATAGTAAAAAAAATTTCCTCTCTTTTAACTCTATAGGGAAAATTAACCAACATGCTTTGGTTCCCTGTTTTTGCTTTCTTCAGTCCTTTTCTGCCAGAAAGCCAGACTGCTCAGTTCAGCTCAGTAAAACACCCATTCTAATTTATAGAATGAGAGGTTGCCTTATTCTAGAATAAAGTAAAATTGATTTTTAAACTATCTTTAAATGATCAAATGAAAGCCAAATTGATTTAAAACTAAATTTGTTGTATATTTGCCTTTTCGATAATGGTGTTGTTATCAGCAGTGGATTCTGAGTAGGCCCTAAAATGTTTTCCACTCCTACCCTCACCCAAACATTTATGTTAGTCATACTCTGTGGGTTTAATTATAAGTTATATAAAGAGACATACAGTCTTTTAGTGATAGAGAAGGCCTTTTTCCCTCCTTGATTATAAATGTTGGTTGAGAAGTTGCTTGTTCCTAAAACCCAATCCTCTTAGTTTCCTTTTCTGGATAGAATGTTACTATTTTTTTTTTTTTTTTGCGGGACCGGGGATTGAACGCAGGGGTGTTCTACCTCCGCGCTACACCCCCGGCCCTATTTTTTTATGCTTTATTTTTGAAACCGGGTCTCACGAAGTTGTGGAGGGCCTCACTAGGTAGAGAGGGAGAGAGAGAGAGAGGGAGAGATAGATCGATCGCGCGCGCGCTGAGGCTGGCCGCGAACCCGGATCCTCCGGTCTCCGCCTCCCAAAGTACTGGGATTACAAGTGTGCGCCACCACTCCCGGCTAGAATGTTACTATTGCAGTGGGAGATTGGGAATTATTGGGGAAACACACACACACACACACACACACACACACACACTCGTGAATGAGTAAGAATTCACTAGAAACTACAAGGGAGGCTCAGGGAGGGAGCTCCCTCGGGCAAAGAAAGCTTTAACCTACAGTCATGCCTGTACTGGTGACTGTGGACATAAAGGACAAACACCAGCCTTGTGACTGTGACTTTGGCTTGCATATTTACTTGTGGGGGTAGTGGTTACTGCCTTTGGACACTTGGCCTTTGTCTTTTCTTTAGAAAGATTTTATGGCTTTAGTCATTGTGAATAACGAGTAATACATATAGGCAGTGATTCCTTGTGGGTCCATGTGAATGGCACTCTTTAATTTGTTATGTAGCACCTTTAGAAGTTTGCCTTATGGACAAGTGAAAGGGAATGAGTGTTTATTTTTCTAGCATTTAGTATATGTAGTTTTCTTTGTACCTTCAGAATACAGTTCAGGATCTTTTCTTCTGTTTAATATAATCAATCAGATAATACTTTATGTTCTTTGGGAAGTATCATCTTCAGCAGGAAGTATCAAAATGCATCAGTTTGAGGGATCTAAAATTTTAGAGACTGTTGAAATAATATATCCTCAGATATTGGGAGTGGGTGTGGTTAGGTTTTAGAGAATAGCACTTCATCCATTAGCATTAAATCTTTGCTGCTGGTGGGTCAGATAAAAATGCAATTTCTTAGCATTCATAATACTCCAAATTATCTAATCATAAACTTATGTATTCTCATATTGTAGCCTTGGAATAACATGTGAGATAGAGTAGTTATTTTTATCTTAGGTGTGCAGATAAGAAAAATGAAGTTTAGAAAAGTTTGATGAGTATTGATATTTTATGAAGCAAGTAAGCAGAACTGTTTAAATATTTTTGACTCTTAGCCCTGGGTTCTTTTAACCATGTAGAAATATCCTGTTAGTATCATCAAACGGTCTTTACTGCTCCTCAGACTCATTTGAGAACTACCACTTACTTTTATTTTATTTATTTATTTATTTATTTATTTATTTATTTATTTATTGTACCGGGGATTGAACCCAGGGGCGTTTTACCTCCGAGCTACACTCCCAGCCCTATTTTTAATACTTTATTTTGAAATCGGGTCTCACGAAGTTGCGGCGGGCCTCACTAAGTAGCTGAGGCTGGCCGTGAACCCCTATCCTCTGGTCTCCGCCTTTCAAGGATTACAAGCGTGCACCACCACGCCCGGCAACAACTACACTTGTAATCTCAGGCTGAGATGGGGGATTGCAGGTTCAAGATCAGCCTCAGCAATTTAGTGAGACTCTCTGCAACCTATCGAGGCCCTGTTTTAAAACAAACAAAACAATCTGGGCGTGGTGGCACAGGCTTCTAATCCCAGTATTTGGGAGGTGGAGACAGGAGGATCGCAGGTTCTAGGACAGCCTCAGCAAATAGACTTTCATTAACCTAGTGAGACCCTGTTTCAAAATAAAAATAAAATTGGGCGGGGGATATAGCTCAGAGGTAGAATGCCCTTGGGTTCAATCCCCAGTGCTGCAATAAAAACAAAATAAAACTAAAAAAAAAAAAGGGATTGGGGTGGAGCTTGGAGGTAGAATGACCTGGGTTCAATCCCAGTATTCCCCCCAAAGTACTTTTTTTTTTTTTTTTTTGCGGTACCGGGGATTGAACGCACGGGCGTTCTACCTCCGCGCTACGCCCCCGGCCCTATTTTTTTTATACTTTATTTTGAAACCAAGTCTCACGAAGTTGCGGAGGGCCTCGCTAAGGAGAGAGAGAGAGAGAAAGAGAGCTGAGGCTGGCCGCGAACCCGGATCCTCCAGTCTCTGCCTCCCAAAGTACTGGGATTACAAGCGTGCGCCACCACGCCCGGCTCCCAAAGTACTTTTTTTATACATGATTTTGTTTGTCTTTTACAACCACTGTATCTAATCCTTAGCGGTAGTTGAAATCCCAGGTCTTATAGTTATATTTTATTAAGCTATGACTTGAACCTAGTTTTCTCAACTTCGCATTTTGTGTTCTTTCCCACAATTTCTAAATATTACTGTATAATATAAATACTCTATTATTGTAACCTGTTCTCAGGGTAATGCCATGGGAATTTAATGTAACAAGCTAATAGTTAAGAAAAATGAAATACGAATTTCATAGGGATGCCATAGCTACATATACATTGGTTTCTACCTTGGCTCTTGACCTCAAGATAGACTCATGCTCAAGTTTGAATATACGGAGTCCAACCATCATACTCAGTAGTAAGTGACAAATTTACTACACTGGTAAGGTAGGTTTTTTTTTTATGCGGTACTTGGGATTGAACCCAGGGGCATTCTACCTCCGAGCTACACCCCCAGCTCAATTTTTTTATTCTTTATTTTGAAACAGGGTCTCACTAAGTTGCAGAGGGCCTCACTAAGTAGTTGAGGCTAGCCCTGAACCTGCGATCCTCATGTCTCAGCCTCCCAAGTACTGGAATTAAAAGTGCGTGCCACCATGGCCAGCAAAGTAGGTTTTTATGCAGCCCAGGAGATCTGTTTGCTGGTAGAGCTGACAAGGTATTTGTATTTGGAGTAATGGTTCTTTAAAGGCCAGTTAATACATGATATTAAAGAAAATTTCCTTGCTAGGTTATATGTCTTTCTCCTGAAAGCATTATTTCCTTCTCTTCTTGGAATAGCTACTAGCTATCAGACTTTGTAAATTGTAAGTGACATTATTTACTTAAGCCTCTTGATCTTGTTGCAGTTGGCAGTTTTCATCAATACAACTCCAGATTGGTAGATGGAACCCTATTGTGACCCTTAAAATGATGATAATGATAATAGCAAGTATCATTTACTCAATTGATGAATTGATTTATTCATCAGTATTCATTTGGTGGTGTATTAGTCAGCTTCCTATCACTGTAACAAAATACTTGAGATAATCAACTTATAAATAGGAAAGGTTTATTTTGGACTCATAGTTTAGGAGGTTTCAGTCCCTGCTTGGGCCTGTGGTGAGGCAGCATATCATGGGTGGGGAGCACAAGGTGGAGCAAGTTGCTCACCTCAGGGTGGCCATGAGGCAGAGGAAGACGAGCAGCTAGAATCCCAATATCCTTCAAGGGCATGTCCCCAGTGACCTAACTTCCTTCCACTAGGCCTAACCTCCTAAAGGTTTCACCATGTCCTAGTAGCACCATGGGTTAGGGACCAAGCCTTCAATATGTGGGGGCCTTTGGGGGTCATTCAGTATCCAAACTATAGGAGGTGATTACTAGGCTGGGTATTGTGCTGGGTGCTAGGAATATCATTGTGAGCAAGAATGATCTCTGTTCCTCTGGAACTAATAGTCAAAGAAAACAGATATTTTGGCAAATAATTACAATAAGGAGTAGTTGTGATTGAGGAATTAAAGGATATTTGGGGATATATAGAGGGAGACTAGGGAAACTGTAGGGTAACTTCCCACAGGAAATAAGGTTTAAGCTAAGAGACAAGAATGTATAAAAAGAGATAAGAAAAAGTATTCTAGGCCGGGCGTGGTGGCGCACGCTTGTAATCCCAGTACTTTGGGAGGCGGAGACCGGAGGATCTGGGTTCGTGGCCAGCCTCAACTCTCTCTCTCTCTGTCTCTCTCTCTGTCTCTCTCCCTGTCTCTCTCTCTCTACTTAGTGAGGCCCTCCGCAACTTCGTGAGACCCGGTTTCAAAATAAAGCATAAAAAATAGGGCCGGGGGTATAGCGCAGAGGTAGAACGCCCCTGGGTTCAATCCCCGGTACCGCAAAAAAAAAAAAAAAAAAAAAAAGTATTCTAGGCAGAGAGAATAATAGGTGTGATGACCTGAAAGAGAAAGAGAGTATGGTAAGTCTTCAGAGACCAAACTCCAGCAAGACTGAAGAGTTGCGCAAATGATGCTGAGAGGGAGGTAATGGCAACAAGCACAGCAAGGCTGCAGGCTACAGAAAGAACTTTAGACTTTATCCATGGAGGTCTTATTTTTTATTAATATATTTTCTTTTTATATTTATCTTTATGAGTACATTATAATTATACATAAAAATGGGATTCATTGTAATATAGACATGACATATAACATAATTTGGTTGATTTCATTCCTCATTAGCTCCCCTTTTCCTCCTCTTCCTGTACTTTATTGCTACCTGCTTCTTCAACTTTACTTCTCTTTTAATGAGGTCCCTTTCTTTTCTCTATTTCTCCTTAGCTTTCACATTTGAGAGAAAATATATGACCCTTGACTTTCTGAGTCTGGCTTATTTCACTTAGCATGATGCTCTCCAGTTCCATCCATTTACCAGCAAATGACGTAATTTCATTCTTCTTTATGACTGAGTAAAACTCACATTTTCTTTTCTTTTTTTGGTACTGGGGATTGAACACAGGGGTGTTCTACCTCTGAGTTAAACCCTCAGCCCTATTTTATTTTTTATTTTGAAACAGTCTTGCTAAGTTGCTGAGGGCCTCACTAAGTTGCCGAGGCTGGCTTTGAACCTGTGATCCTCCTGTCTCAGCTTCCCAAGTACTGAGATTACAGGTGTACTCTACAACGTCCAGCTATCACATTTTCTTTATTCATTTATTGGTTGACAGACACCTAGGCTGGTTCCTTAACTTGGCTATTGAGAATTGCACTGCTATAAACATGTTATACATGTATTGCTATAGTATGCCAACTTTAGTTTTTTTTTTTTTTTTGCGATACCGGGGATTGAACCCATGGGCATTCTACCTCCAAGCTACACCCCCGGCCCTATTTTTTATCCTTTATTTTGGAACCGGGTCTCACAAAGTTGCGGAGGGCCTCACTAAGTAGCTGAGGCTGGCCCTGAACCCGGATTCTCCGTTCTCCGTTTCCCAAGTACTGGGATTACAAGCGTGCACCACCACGCCTGGCCTTAAAAAGATCTTTTTGACTTTAGCATTTATTATATTAAACCTTCTTGGTATTGCTCGGAAAATAGTTATTAATTACATGATATTAAGAATCAAGAGGAACAAAACTGACTAAAAAGGAAACCAGTTAGGAAGATGTTACAGGATACTGGTAGCCTATTCTAGACAACATGTCACTGGAGATAAAGGGACTTGGTGTAGAGTAAAGACAAATATTTTGGAGATAGAATTGGCAGGACTTTGATGAATAATGGGTATGGAGGATGAAAGAAAGTGAAAGAATCAAGAACGACTCTGGGTTTGGTGGTGCTGTCACCAAAATGGAAAATACAGGATATAGGAGCAAGATTGAGTAGAAGGATAAGTTGAGTTTTAGACATACTAAGCATAAAGTAGTTGTACATACAAATTTAGAGCCCAAGAAAAAGAACTGGGTTGGGGATACAAATTTGAGAGCCATCTGTAAGATGGGGAGAATGTCTAGGCAGAACTTTAAGTAAGGACAATGCTTAAAGATATAAGGGAATAAAGGATGAGCCTGAAAAGGTGTTTAAGTAGTGTGCATGGATAAGAAGAAAAACAGTAGAATGTGGCTTCATGAAACGTTTCAAGATAGAAGTATGACCAGTACTGTCATGCTGCTGATCAGTCAAACAGAAAAAGAAATGGACACCATGGGTAACTTGACAAGTATGATTCACATGGTGTGGTAAGGTCTGAGTGTGTTGAAGAATGAGTAGGGAGTGAGAAATTGGAGACTATGCATATAGACAGCTCATTCAAGAAGTATGGCTACGAAGGGAAACAGAATAAGGTAGTCATTAAAAAGGAATATGTAGTAATGAAATTCTATAGTCTCAAGATGAGATAGACTTGAATGTGTTCAACATGCTAATGAGAAGATTATGAAAATATGAAGAGTTAAGGAGTAACTTATAGATCAGAGAAGGCTGGAATGGGCTTCACCTTATGTTGTAATATATTGTCAGGATATTACCGGCTTCATTTCTAAGAGATGATAAGTCAGAGAATTTATGATTATCAGCCTAAATAAGAAGTGCTGTTAACTCATCCAGACTTCCCAATTATGCAGTTTTCCATTTGAACCTGCTATGAATATTTGGGAAAGGGAAGATGGAGAAATTATTGTTTCTAGCCGGGCGTGGTGGCGCACGCTTGTAATCCCAGTACTTGGGAGGCTGAGACAGGAGGATTGCAGATTCGTGGCCAGTCTCAGATACTTAATGAGGCCCTCTGCAACTTAGCGAGGCACTGTTTAAAAATAAAGAATAAAAAAATATGGCTGGGGGTGTAGCACGGAGGTAGAATGCCCTGGGTTCCATCCCCAGTTCTGCAAATAAAAAAAAAAAAAGAAAAGAAATCATTGTTCCTTGGACTGCCTTTATATGATTGGAGGCCATTTCTTTTTCTACTAGGCCTTAGGCATATATTTATGGTACAGAGCTTGGTATAGAATATACTGATCTGGAGTCCTGGCTGTCAAATATAGGACTTTGTATAGGTGTGAAGAATGGGTAAGGAAGGCAGAAGAGATGGATTTCCATGAATGTATTTCTATGGACACATTTTCCTGCCTATAAAGGAATTTGGAGAGGGGGACATATGTGTTTTATGGAAGTTTTATTTATTATTGTCCCAAATTATAACTTATCACATGTTACCCATTTAAACTATTAACAAGCAAAAACAGAACTGTTATGTGAATTTTTTTTTCTTATTTTTGGTACTGGGGATTGAACCCAGGGGCATTCTACCTCCAAGCTACAACCCCAGCCCTATTTTTTATTTTTATTTTGAAACAGGGTCGCGCTAGGCTGATGAAAGTCTCACTACTTGCTGAGGCTGTCCTCGAACCTGTGATCCTCCTGTCTCAGCATACCAAATACTGGGATTACAGGCATGCACCACCAAGCCCAGCTCTGATACGTGGATTTAAAGAATAAATATTTTGCTGGGAGTGATGGTGCATGCCTGTAATCCCAGTACTTGGGAGGCTGAGATAGGAGGATTGCAGATTCGAGGCCAGCCTCAGCAACTTAGTGAGATCCTGTTTCAAAATAAAAAGTGCTAGTGAGGCCCTCCACAACTTCTTGAGACCCGGTTTCAAAATAAAGTATAAAAAATAGGGCCGGGGGTGTAGCGCGGAGGTAGAACGCCAGGGGCAAAAATCCTAAATGAAAGCTTCTAATGCCAATTGATTTCATTAGTGAAAACTTAATAGTTAAGGAAGAAATAACACATCTTACACAGATTCATTCAGAAATCCCAGTACCGCAAAAAAAAAAAAAAAAAGTGCTGGGGGTATAGCTCAGAGGCAGAATGCTTCTGGATTCAATTCTCAGTACCCCCCCAAAAAAAGACTTAATTTCATTCATGATGGAGAAGCCCTTATGACCTGAATACTTTATAAAGACCTTACCTCTTAATGCTGTCACATTGGGGTTTAAATTCCAACATGAAGCTGGGCGTGGTGGCGCATGCTTATAATTCCAGTACTTGGGAGGCTGAGACCAGAGGATCCGGGTTCGCGGCCAGCCTCAGCTACTTAGTGAGGTCCTCTGCAACTTAGTGAGACCCTGTTTCAAAATAAAGAATAAAAAATAGGGCTGGGGGTGTAGCTTGGAGGTAGAATGCCCCTGGGTTCAATCCCCGGTACGACACACAAAAAATATTCCAACATGAATTTTGTAGGGGGCACAAACATCCAAATTATAGCAATGAGGGCAGTATAAATATGATGTCAAAATGGGACAAAACAAATTGAGAAGAGAAAGTGCATAGGCCAATCTTAGAGGCAAAAATCCTAAATGAAAGCTTCTAGTGCCAATTGATTTCATTAGTGAAAACATAATAGTTAAGGAAGAAATAACACATCTTACATAGATTCATTCAGAAAAATAGAGGAAGGAACACCTTCAGCCAGTTTTGGGAGGCTAGCATAATTATGATACCAAAATCTGACAAAGACATTATAAAAGAAAGCTAGAGGCCATTTCCACTGTGAAAACAGGTGCAGAAATCATTAATGAAATATTAGCAAATAGAATTCAGCAATATATTTGATAAAGTTTTTTTTTTTTTTGCGGTACCGGGGATAGAACCCAGGGGCGTTCTACCTCCGCGCTACACCCCCGGCCCTATTTTTTTATGCTTTGAAACCGGGTCTCACGAAGTTGCAGAGGGCCTCACTAGGTAGAGAGAGAGAGAGAGAGAGAGAGAGAGAGAGAGACAGGGAGAGAGAGAGAGAGAGAGAGACAGGGAGAGAGAGAGAGAGAGAGAGAGAGAGCGAGAGAGCTGAAGCTGGCCGCGAACCCGGATCCTCCGGTCTCCGCCTCCCAAAGTACTGGGATTACAAGCGTGCGCCACCACGCCCAGCAAGTTGGGTTTAACTCAGAAATGCAAGATTAGTTTAATATTAGAAAATAGATCACTGTAATTCTCCACACAGAATAGAAGAGAAAAACCATGTGAACATTTCAGTAGATTCAAAGAAAGCACCTAACAAAGTCAATACCCATTCATAAAGACTCTAAGCAGCAGTGGGTGGTTGTGCACACCTGTAATTCCAGTACTTGGGAGGCTGAGACAGGAGGATCTCAGGTTCAAGGCCAGCTTCAGCAGCTTAGTGAGACTCAGCAACCTAGCAAAAACCTTGTTTCAAAATAAAAAATAAAATAGGACTGGATATATAGCTCAGAGGTAGGATGCCTCTGGGTTCAATCCTCAGTACTCCTTCCGCCAAAAAAAGAGACATCATTAATAACTGAAGTAGGCAAACCACAGACTTGGAGAAAATATTCACAAAATATATATGACAACGGTCTTGTATCTAGGATATTTGAAGACCTCTTACAAATCAATAATAAAAGGATCCTCAATTAAAAAGAGGGCAAAACATTTTAAGATACTTCAAGGAGTATATACTGAAGGTTAATAAGTACATGAGAAGCAGATGATGCTCGGAGTCTTCAGTCATCAGGACAATAAAAATGAAAGCCACAGTGAGATACCACCGCATACCTACTAGAATAGCTACTAGAATAGCTAAAAGGCCATATTCATTGGTATGAATGTAGAACAATAAAATATTCTTTTATTATTTATGTGAATGTAACAGATATTAGCTAGAATGTAGAACAGTTGAAACTTTCATGCGTTGTTAATGTAAGTATAACATGGTATAGTCATTTCAGAAAAAGACCTAGTGTTGTTTCTTATAAAAATTAATATATATCTGCCCTGTAACCAAGTAATTCCATGCTCATGTATACCCATTTTGGGGGGGGAGATGTGTGGTGAAAAAAATACCACATTTCTTTATTTGGTGATCTGCTGATGAACACTGAGATTGAGTCTCTATCTTGGCTATTGTGAATAGTGCTGTAGTAAATAGGGGAGTGCAGACATCTCTTCAAGGTAATGGTTTCGTTTCCTTTGGGTGTGTATATCTAGTGGTGGGATTGGTCAATCATATGGTAGCTCTATTTTTTTTTTTTTGCCATACTGGGGATTGAACCCAGGGGTTTCTACCTCCGAGCTACACTCCTAGCCCTATTTTTTATTCTTTATTTGCAAACAGGGTCTCACTAAGTAGCTGAGGCTGGCCGTGAACCTGCGATCCTCCTATCTCAACCTCCCAAGTACTGGGATTACAAGCGTGCGCCACCACGCCCAGCTCTGTCCTTATTCTTTTTGGCAGTAGTCATTCTAACTGTAATGAGATGACATCTTATTGTGGTTTTAATTTGCATCTCCCTGATACTTAGTGATCATATACTTCTTGGCCATTTGTATGTTTTCTTTTGAAAGGTGTTTTGTTATTTTATTTCGTGTGTGTGTGTGTGTGTGTGTGTGTGTGTGTGTGTGTATGTGTGTGTGTGTGTTGTTGGGGATTGAACCCAGGGACATTCTACCTCTAGGCTATGCCCCCAGCCCTATTTTTTTTTTTTTTGAAACAGG
>PVJS01055230.1:0-12708 GCA_004027185.1 Glis glis
ACACACACACACACACACACACACACACACACACAGTTGAAAAGGGAGGGTGCAAGGAAACTTTAGGAGGTGTTGGTTACTTCTGTCACCTGGATTGTGGTGATAACATCACGGGTGTTTGCATGTGTCCAAACTCATCAAATTGTACACGTTAAATATGTGCAGTTCTGTGTAGACCAATTGCACCTCAAAAAATCTGTTTTTAGAAAAAAACAAAAAGGCACCTGCTTATAGCCCTTCCCCACATCCTCTCAAAAGGGACAAGAGAAAACAACAGGCCTCATGGCAAAGTTTTGCTTAGGCCAGCTCCCTCTCCATAGGCATCCTTCCTCAGGAAACGTAAACTGCTGATTGTAAAAGCATTTTCATGTCTGTAAGAAAGGAAAACCTATTACCCATTTGGTGAATAAACAAGCCCAAGGACATGGAGGCCCAGTTGTTATAACAAGCATCGTTAAAATATATAGAAGCCGGGCATGCCTGTAATCTCAGTACTTGGGAGGCTGAGACAGGAGGATGACAGGTTCAAGACCAGCCTCAGCAACTTAGTGAGAGACCCTGTTTCAAAATAAAAAATAAAATAAAATAGGGCTGGAGGTGTAGTTCAGAGGTAGAATGCCCCCTGGGTTCATTCCCCAGTACCATACATACACACACACACACACACACACACACACACACACACACACAGTTTTCAAAAAGCTGATTATCAAAGAGTTAATCAAGAATTACCATATATTATTTCTCCTAGATCTCAATAATTTACCACAATGACAAGAAAATGATTTTGGTAGTTGACAGACGACATGTCAAGAGCATGGACAATGAAAAAATGAAAATCCCTTTTACAGACATACACATTGGAGGGGCTCCCCCAGAAATCTTACAATCCAGGTAAGTTTTCTTTTGTTAAACAGTTGTTTGATCCTAATGATGTACTGGTGAGTATTCAATATCCAGGAAAGATCTGGTAATAGGATTAAGCATCCCTGCTTGCTAGCTTTGCACATGCACATAGGTTTAGGCACACACATTCATGCACCTGCAAGCCCTCTGCAGCCAGTCCTCCTGATCCCCTTAAGTCAGCATCTCATAGATGTAATTTACAGGTTTCTTTATTGCGTTACTCCTAGAACTTAGTCTAATGTAATGTCTCTCTTCAACAAAAGGAAGAACCATATATTGTGTAAAGACAAAACAATATTGTATCCTTCTGTTTTTGTTTTGGTCTTAATTTAAACTTATTTTGAACTCTCCAATAGCAGCTGAAAGTTACAAGTGTAAGGTTATCCAAGGGGTTATGGATTATGTACAATGAAACATTATTCTTGCATATTCAAAAATTCAGCCCTCTTGTTGCAGACAATTCATAGAATCAGAGACCCTTAAAATTGAGAAGCACTTTAAGATAATAACGTGTACCTGCACCTATTCTCATCACAATAACCTGGAAAGCTTTTATAGATACCATTGTCCTTAAAAACTCATCAGAAATTCTAATTGCTCTGGCATCTCCTATGAACCAGGAATGATAAGTGTTAGGATTACAGAACTGAGCAAAACGCCATCCCTGATCTTAAGGATAGAGCATTCCTTACTTTCCTATTGATCCAACAGCCCAACCAGCATTCACTAAGACATTCCTCTAGCTTTAGTTGATGACAGTGCATTACCCAGAGAGTCAAGCAGATTAGTCCAGAAACCTGAGTTTAAATCCTAACTTAACAACTTGTGAGAGAGAGAACAACTTAACTTCTAATTTCTGTGAATTTGTTAAGAGTTGACTGTTTTGGGCCTACAATATATCAGTTCCCTGTGGTTCGACCTAATAATCACTTGTAAAAGGGAAATAATCACATCTCCATCTAGCTTAACAAACTGTTAAAAACATGTGATAATGTAAATTATTGGATTTTGAAAACTAGTAAAAGAAGTAAACAGGTTGCCTTGACTTGGAACAAAACTCTTCTACAGGCAAGGATTCGATGTTGCTGTGTGTTTATCAAAGAATGTTTGAGGATATGAATTATTTATAAGGCCAATGTGAATAGCTATAAATAAATTCCATAGCCTACCTGTGCAAGGTAACATCATTATCGTCGTCATCGTTGTATCAGTGAAGACTGGTCTTTTTTTCCAGGACCCTAAGAGCGCACCTTCCCTTGGATGTGAACTTCAGAGGATGCATGAAGGGTTTCCAGTTCCAAAAGAAAGATTTCAATTTACTGGAGCAGACAGAAACCCTAGGAGTTGGTTATGGATGCCCAGAAGACTCTCTAGTAAGTACCATTTGTCAGAAGCTTTTGAATAAATACACATAAAACTCCCAGAAGCTGAAAAGCCCCTTTCAGCTTTTCTGAGATCCTGGGTACATCTTGAGTTCCTTTCTATTGCCAGGAGAAAGAGGAGTCATCAAGCTAGAAAGGCTGGTGAGGCTCCTTTCTGACTTGTGCAGTTGCTTCAGTTTTTGGTGTGTGGGGTATTCGAAGCCCAGAGCGGCTGCTTGAGCATCATTGATCACTCAGGGTGGAGAAAGTGGAGACGCTGAAACCCCATCTGTTAGAACACAGAGGGAAAACTGGCATGCATGAACCTCAGCATAAACTGTAAATCAAAACATAAACTACTTATAGAGAAACTAATGGGCAAGCATTTTTATATATGAGAAATTGACATTATAAGCATTTGGTAATTGTCAAAAACACTATATTCACTTTTTTTTATCACAGATATCCCGTAGAGCATATTTCAATGGGCAGAGTTTCATTGCTTCAGTTCAGAAAATATCTTTCTTTGATGGCTTCGAAGGAGGTTTTAATTTCCGAACATTACAACCAAATGGGTTACTATTCTATTATGCTTCAGGGGTAAGTATTTATTCCTTCCCTGAGGAAACTTCTTTGTGATAGCCATTTTATCAATTAACAAGTTTTTATTAAAATTGAGTTTCAACTCAGGTTTTGATTCACACATGCACATACAGGTCTCATTTCAAACACTATAAATTATTGTACGTCTTGTACGTCAGAAATTTTTAACCTGGGATTCACAGACCTATCTCTCAGGAGTTGGTGAGTAGAATTCAAGAAGTTTGTAGACTTGGATGGTAAAAATTATATCTTTATTTTCTCTACCTGAAATTTATCATTTTCTTCAATTATAAATGTGGCAACAGACCACAGTCATATTAGCAGTACATGTGACTTTGTCATTAAAAGAAATCACAAACACTTTTTGTTTCACATTACAATTGTGACAACTGAAAATATCATTTTTGCTCATTTCTACTTCCAAAATTAAGAAGTTATTAGATCTTCTACTAGATCTTATTATTTAATGCTTAATGAAGAAGTATACATATTATTATATCACTTATTTATTTATTTAATATTTTGAAAACTGTATTTCAACATAGTTATTTTATTTTTTCCTACATATTTTGTCTTATGCATTTTAATACATTATTTTATGAAGGGGTCTATATGTATCACCCAACTGCCAAAAGCATTCATGTAACAAAAAGAAGAAAATGTTAATAACCTCTGTTTGTATACCAAGAACAAACACATTTGTGATTTATAAGAATTGAAAAAGAATTTACATACTTCCCACTTTTGGAAGAGCAATAGTACACTTGAGCTTAGGTAATAAAGAAGTTATTTCAAGAATAAAATGAAATCTGTAGAGGTTTGATGACCCTAAGATTCAAATGATGTATCTCTGAAAAAGTCACAGCAATATATATATATATATATATATATATATATATATATATATATTGCTAGTGGGTCAGGTCATAGTATAATTTCTGGAAGCAACTTTCTTTTTTTTTTTTTTTGCGGTACCGGTGATTGAACCCAGGGGCATTCTACCTCCGTGCTACACCCCCGGCCCTATTTTTTATACTTTATTTTGAAACCGGGTCTCACAAAGTTGCGGAGGGCCTTCACTAAGGAGAGAGAGAGACAGACAGACAGACAGACAGACAGACAGGGAGAGAGCTGAGGCTGGCCACGAACCCGGATCCTCCGGTCTACGCCTCCCAAAGTACTGGGATTACAAGCGTGCGCCACCGCCAAGCTCTCTGGAAGCAACTTTCTATCTGAATCATTTACATCCAATTTAATTTAAGTTGGTAGCATCTGTGAAAATTTACCCAATGCATTTTGTAGGACTTCTCTGCCCCCCAAACCTGCCTCAGATTACCCTGGTTAGTTAAATAATACTCTTTTATCCACAAAATGTAGTCTGTTTTGGATAGCAACCAAAAAGTCTACAGACTGAGAGCTGACAGTAGAAGCTGGTGCCCATATAAGGAAAAAGAAGCAAGAGTATCATTGTGCCGATATTTTAAGACAAGCAATAAGCAAATTCAAAAAAAGAAGTAACTTCTGCCTTTTGCAATTTCTCCTCTCTGTAGATGAATAAGTGAAGCATTTAAAAAGCCAAACTAGCACATTAACTCTTGCCTAGTCATCTAGCTGCATCCTCCAGGAGATTCAGATATTGTCCTTTCAAAAGAGATTAAATGATACTAGTGATGGAGTAGAAATGCCTGAGTTAGCAACTCTCAGCATAACTAAATCACCAACATTTTCAAAATATGACAGTACCTTTTTTCACTGAAACATGTCTAATTTTATAAGCAACACCAATACAAGCAAAAGGGTTTTTTGTTATCCATAGAAATTATTATACAAGCAAATTCCCTGCACACTGTGTACAATTTCTTTAAGCAATACCATTAAGTAAATGTTGAAAATGTGTCCACTTTTTGGGTCCCTGGACACCCTAATTTCAAACTTGTGCTTGTGTTTCAGTCGGATGTGTTTTCCATTTCACTGAATAATGGTTCTGTCATCATGGATGTAAAGGGTACCAAGGTTCATTCAGGAGATAAGCAGTACCACGATGGGCTGTCCCACTTCATCATCACATCCGTCTCACCCACGAGGTACAGCTCCTCACTCTATGTCCTTCCCATCATATGTCAATGCCACTGTGAATAATAGGCTATTCTACTGCTGTGTGTTTGTTTGTTTGTTTGTTTGTTTGGTTGGTTGGTTGGTTGGTTGGTTGGTTGGTTTTGTAGTAATGGGGATTGAACCCAGGGGCATTCTACCTCTGAGCAACACCCTCAGCCCTATTTTATTTATTTTTTTATTTTGAAACGGCCTCGCTAGGCTGTTGAGGCTGGCTGCAAACCTGCAATCCTCCTGTCTCAGCCTCCCAAGTACTGGGATTACAGGCTTGTGCCACCATGCCCAGCTTATTCTATTGCTTTTCAAGTGTTAAAAATGGTGGAACAACTTACCTTCTTGTTTAAAAAAAAATTACTATTAATTTTCAAGTCATGTTAAATACACCACCATAAAGTTACTTAACAAAAATATAAAGAGGGGGTTTTTTCCAATAAAATGAGCAGTTATAATCTCCTTTAGGGCAGTGTCCACTAACACTACTTACTGAACCTAGTGCAATGTGTTGCACATCAAAGAACTCAGCAAATATCAGTCTGGTTTAGATTTTTTATACTTTTATTGGTGCATTGTAATAATTACAGAGTGAGGTTCAAAGTGATACAAACACACATGCACAGCACTTGGTGTATTTCCCTCCACATCCCACTCGCTCCCAGCTCCTCCCTCCCATGCGTGCTAGTGAGATCGGCAGTGATACCTTCATATATGGACATGACATTATTTGAACTGTTTCCTTCTTCAATCCTCCTTTTTTCCCCCTCTGCCTTCCCTCTCCCTCCCCCAAACCCCTCCACTATTCTTGAACATTGAGGATGCTACATTTGTGGCCACATTTCAAAAGCTCTAACTTTATCTTTAAAATGTATGATACGATATTTCTTTTTCTTAATAAGAAAACTTTTGAAATAGGAACTACCTCTCTGTCACAGACTGTTAGTCTATGTTCACTTCTATGGAGCCCAGTCATCAAAAGAAACATTAGTAGGCTTGTTCTAGACTCTATTACCAGTAAAAGTAAAACCACCTAATGTACTTTGCAATGAAAATGGTCTCCCACAAATGTGATTAAATGGTCACTGTGAGGCATTATTAACAATAATAATAATGATGATGATGATAATGCAGACAGTCATCTGTCCTTCTTGCTCTAGAGGTTTAAATTACAATCTCATTTTGGAGGGTCTTTTTTGCATAGAGAAATATTTGACTATTTGGTCCTGGGCCTCATAAAGAGTCTGGCAACTCTTTGTCATTTCTTTCTCTTTTCTTTTCTTTTTTTTTTTTTTCTTTTGGTACTGGGAATTGAACCCAGGAGCATTCTACCTCTGAGATACACCCCAGGCCTTTTTTAGATTTTTATTTTGATGAAGGATCTTCCTAAGTTTCTGGGGCTGGCCTTGAACCTGAGATCCTCCCATCTCAGGCTCCCAAGTACTATGATTACAGGCATGTACCACCATGCCCAACTTTTGTCTTTTCATTAACCAGATTTCCATGTGAATTCCATGAGAAACCTGCTTATTTAACTGAGAATGGAACTCAAGGTAAAATGGTAGCTATGTGATATGTAAAGAAGCTTTTTCTTTTGCAGATATGAACTGATAGTAGATAAAAGCAGGCTTGGGAGTAAGAATCCTACCAAAGGGAAAGCAGAACAGAATCAAGCAAGTGAAAAGAAGTTTTACCTCGGCGGCTCACCCATCAGTCCCCAGTATGCTAATTTCACTGGCTGTATAAGCAATGCCTACTTTACCAGGTATGATATTTTTATTATCAATGAAATCTATACAATTGATGAAGACGGTTAAGACAGTATGAGAATATTTACATTATTAAAGCTGAGAACTATGAAGTTTATCAGAGGCATTAGAGGGTAATAGTTAAAACTTATATGTGCTTGAGTAACTGGCATACTTGAGTTTTTGTGTAGGTTTTTGCCCTTTAATTTCTGTATGACTGTGGCTGTAAGCCTTCATTCTTTCACCTGCAAAATGCAGATAAGAGCAGTGCCTGTTTGGTGGGCTTATCATGAGGAATAAATGAGATAATACACACAAAGCACCTTCCACAGCACCTGGTATACAACAAGCTATAAATATTCAAGTGCAATTTTTGTCCTTATTATTAATGGTGTACACTAGAGTAATATACCAAAATCCTTGTTCAAAGTATAAGAAAGTCTTCTTAATTTAATGCATGACTTCAAACAAAGCCATTGATCAAGATCCTTAACAAAGACAATAGGTGTTCCTTAAGTACAAGGACAAGCAAGGGAGGAATTTAATACAGACTAAGAAACACAGAGTGTGGTCCAGGATAAGATGTTCAACAGTCAGAATGTGTGATGCCAGGCACAGTTAGTAATCAATTGGTTGAATGATAATTGCAAGGATTCTGGTTAAGATCATGACAGATGTGTGTGTGTGTGTGTGTGTGTGTGTGTGTGTGTGTGTGTGTGTTACTGGGGATTGAACCCAGGGGCATTCTACCTCTGAACTACACCCCCAGCCCTTTTATATTTTCATTTTGAAACAGGGTCTAACTAGGTTGCTGAGAGTTTTGCTACATGCCTGAGTTTGGTCTCGAACTTGTCTCAGCCTCTCAAGCACTGGGATTACAGGCATGCACCACCATGCCCGACTACACAAAAATTTTAATTGCCAAAGTTCTTTGTCTGCCACAGCTTTCCTTGTGTAATTCTGAACAATATTTTTAAAGTTATTTTCCCTCTATTACAAACACAGGTTGGATAGAGATGTGGAGGTGGAAGATTTCCAGCAGTATTCAGAAAAGGTCCATACTTCTCTTTATGAGTGTCCCATTGAGTCTTCACCATTATTTCTCCTTCACAAAAAAGGAAAAAATTCTTCAAAGCCTAAAACAAATCAGAATAAAAAGGTAAAAAAATAACGTCACACAAATTTCCCAAATGCCCTCCTATTCCATGCATACAACTCTAAACACGGTTGCTTTATAGAATCCCGTTTGCATCTGTGTGAAGATGAAAGAGGATTCTTGCAGCATCAGATGTTTCAGTTTGCCAGCTTTGTGGCATCCATTCTCGTTCCCAAAGAAACACGCTGAGTCAATTATTTACTCATCCTTCTGACTGCTTTTCATTATAATGGTTAAAATTGTTCTGTTCTTAAAAATTTGCATCTGTAATATTTATTGTAGTAATATAATTCTCTGGTGTTATTTGCTTTCATTAGTAATCTCAGGCTTTTATCACAATCGTGGAAATTGTTAAAGTTTGTGGTTTTACCCTTGCCTCCTCCCCCCTACTTCCAGTCTGACCTTTCTAGCTTTCCAATTCCTGTTTTTGGCCCCTGGTGGGATCCTGCTATACTATCTTATCTTGGATTGTGTAAGATAACCCCATATTCTCACAACACATTACCCTCTTTTCCTGCAGTAGCTCAACTAACTTGACTGTTATCTCACACATATACCAAAAAATCTTGCTAAGTTGAAAATGGTACCACCAGTGGAACTATAACTAATAGGACCTGAGAGGGGAAAAAAATACACTGGTTAAGTCAAAGTCTGTGGGGTTTAGTAAACTGAATCTCTGTATTATATGACAGTGAAGTAAGTTATAACTTGTCTATTCAATTATTATTAAGAGCATATGGCCATAGAAAATTTAGAGTATTTGGCTGCCATATAGGAAGATACCAGAGTTTATTCATTTTTGCAGCAGAAAATGCTGCCTAGCTGATACCAGACTAGACAGATCCTGCCTAGTCTATATATTCTCACATCGAGGCGGAGTAAGGCAAGGCTGGTCAACTGAGACTTCATGATCGAAATAGCTCTGTGCTTTGCTAAACCCTGGAGTCTAATTCACTGTTGCACTCTCCCGGTAGCTAAGTGGATACACTGAGTGAGAGAGAGTGAGATCCTCTCCACCAAGACAGAGAGAATAGGGAGCACTCAGAGTCAGGGAAAGTCCACAGCACCTGCATCCTGCCCTGTATTCCAACTCCCACTTTCCAGACGCTTTGCAGAGCATCTCCAGCTGGGCCCCTTGGTAAAACAAAGGTGATCATATTTCCCATTGTAAGATTTTATTAGGATTAGAATGAAAGAAAGTTCTCAATACATATAGGGTAAAAGAGTCTCCCTGCAGCCCCACTCCAGCCCATACACAACTGATGACATTATTCATAGGTGAGGGCCTGGAACAAAAGCTATTGATAACTGGGTATATTTCCTCCATCCACAAAAGAAACCTCACTTCTGTAGAAGCAAATCATTTTCTGAGTCCTGAGGACTATGTGAGGAAGGGAATGGGGGATGGTGGAACCAGGTGGCTTTCCTTAAGGATGCATGAGTCTACTAGCCCCCCATCTCCCTCTCCCCAACCTAACAACCATCACTGTGAGAGTCTCCACGCCAGAGCCGCTGGAAGAGCTGTTGTCCTGGGAGCAGGGCACTGGCACAGCTGATCTGCCCTTTAATTAACCTGCTGTCATACCTAAATTCTGAGGGTAATTCTGGGATTTGGCTGGAACACTGCATTTTGGGGAGGTCTTAATGTTTGCTCATATGAGATTAAGAGTCTTATTGTCACTCTGTTCTGCATTTTATCTTCCAGAGATTCCACAGTGCTTTGTTCTGCTAGTGAAAATCTTCCTAGATTTCTAGAACTGCTGTGTGTGTGTGTGTGTGTGTGTGTGTGTGTGTGTGTGTGTGTATGTGTACAGTTCTTCTGGTATTTCCATGGGAATTAGGGATGGGGGAAATGAAATGTGTATGTTCATTCGATAATCCTGAACCAGTTCCTGAACCTGTTCTGATCCAGTCCTCTCATCCTCTCTCGCTGTGTTCTCCAGTTTTCCCTACTTCCAGATGTGTCCTCTCGGTCAGCCCACCCTTTGTTGCAAGCTGTCTTCCTGACTGGGTCCAATCTGGCCACTGTCTGCTTTTAAAACCCTGTGCCTCCTCATCACCTAAAAAGCAAAATCAGGATACAAGAGGGACTTTAGATATGGAGGAGAAACCCCAGTGGAGCGAGGGAGGTGGTCTTTGAGAGGGGAAGGGGGAAAGGGAGAATTAATGAAGGAAGCACTTCCACTGACATTATGTACATATATGAGAATACCAATGTCAATCTCAATACCCTGTATGGGGAAGTGGAGTGGGGAGGGAGCCAGGGAAAAGCCCACCAAGTGTGTGCAAGTGTGTCATTATCACTATGAACTACATTATAATGTGAGACTATAATGCACCAATAAATGTATAAAAACAAATAAATCTATATAAGAAAAAACTCGATCTCTAGTATGTTGCATAAGGTTCTTTCTATCTGCCACTAACCTGTTTTCCAATTGCTATTTATATACATACCTGTTTCTCCAAATTGATTTTCAGTTCCTGAAAATCATTTCTCACCTTTCTATTATTCCCCACCATGTACCACCCTTGCAAGGCAAGAAGAGATATTGATTTCTTTCCACTTCACTTCTGTGTATCTGATATTCAATAAATATTTGCTTGAATAAATGAATAAACGATTAATTGCTTGGATTTGTTTACATTTACTTTTATTTGCTTCAGAAATTAAGACTAAATAATTATTAAATATTAGCCTATAGTTTCATGACTTTAAATTTTACCATCAGCCATGCAATGTGAAGAGCACGATATAATGTTAAGAGTTGTTCTATATTTATTTTGTCACATACAGTTTTGCTACATATCCTATCACCAACAATATTCTTAGGTATTTTAAAAATGTTACTACGCATTTTAACTTTTTATATAGGATGTATAAATAATAATGTGTGTTAAAGTGATAGTGTTTCCTACAGGAGGGTTTTATTGATTGATTCTCTCAGGTTATTTTATTGCCAACCTTTCCATTTTTGCTATTAATAAGATGTGCATTTAATTTAAATTATAGAGCAGTTATATCTATGGCTTCAATTTAACTCTGCTTCACTGTCACAGACTGGAATTTGGGGTTTATTAACATGTTATGTTGCTGTCATTGTTGTTGTTGTTACTGCTGCGGATACTGCCATCATTCACTTATGGTGGGAGGAGGAGAGAAAACAAGTACCTCCTATTTTATGAATGGAAAATGCACAAACAGTGTCCACTTTATTATTTTATTATTGTTATTAATGGTGAAAATATCGCAAACTAATTTTGCTGCTAGTAAATCACTTTTATCACTTAATTTGATTTGTTTCCTGTTTTTACAGGGAGAGAAAAGTAAAGATGCACCTTCATGGGATCCTGTTGGCCTGAAATTCCTAGAGCAGAATGCTCCCAGAGACTCTCTTTGTCACTTTTCCAACAACCCTAGAGCAATAGAGCATGCCTATCAATATGGAGGGACAGCCAACAGCCGCCAAGAGTTTGAACACTTAACAGGAGATTTTGGTGAAAAGTAAAGTAACACACTGTACTTCGAGAAACTTAATGTCATGCACCATCCTTGTTTCCCACATGTCATCTTTTTCCCCATGATCTTCCCTTTCTGTGCCATTTTAGTATTATTATCATAAAAATATATACAAAGTAGTACATGATTCATGCTTTTCAAGACATTCTTTGTGACTTTCTTTCCAAATGCAAGGCACATAAGATAGCACTCTTCCAGGAGGTTACAGTGTTTGCTCAAAAAGAAAAGACAAGCCGGGCGTGGTGGCGCATGCTTGTAATCCCAGTACTTTGGGAGGCGGAGACTGGAGGATCCGGGTTCGTGGCCAGCCTCAGCTCTCTCTCTCTCTCTCTCTCTCTCTCTCTCTCTCTCTCTACTTAGTGAGGCCCTCCGCAACTTCGTGAGACCCGGTTTCAAAATAAAGTATAAAAAATAGGGCCGGGGGTGTAGCACGGAGGTAGAATGCCCCTGGGTTCAATCCCCGGTACCACAAAAAAAAAAAAAGAGAGAAAAAGAAAAGACAATCAAGGACGAGAGGCAGAGCAAGTTTTAAAAGTCTCATCATCTAACCTTGAGTTCACCTTCCCTCCCCCATGCAAATTGCTTTCAGACTGTAAATGGGAAAAAGGAAAGACTGAAAATACAAACACACTTGTATATCTGTGGCCCTCCAGCTGCCTGACCCCATCACTTCTGCATGGTATTTCACAAATCTCCAGCTATTTAATATTATTGAAGATCATTTTTTTTTTTTGCAGTACCGGGGATTGAACCCAGGAGCATTCTACCTCCGAGCTACACCCCCAGCCCCATTTTTTATTCTTTATTTTGAAACAGAGTCTCGCTAAGTTGCGGAGGTCCTCACTAAGTAGCTGAGGCTGGCTGCGAACCTGGATCCTCTGGTCTCAGCCTCCCAAGTACTAGGATTACAAGTGTGTGCCACCACACCTGGCAAAGATCAATTTTTATAGCTTTAGCACTCAAATGTTCTTATATCAGTCTTATATACCCCTTTCAAATATTCATAGATGCAATGCATCCAAGAAACCTCAAAGCCTACACATTTACCACTTATCTAATAGACAAAATCAATGTTTTGTATGTTCAGGAAGAATTAAAAGTTAATCCAAGCCGGGCGTGGTGGCGCACGCTTGTAATCCCAGTACTTTGGGAGGCAGAGACTGGAGGATCCGGGTTCGCGGCCAGCCTCAGCTCTCTCTCTCTGTCTCTCTCTCTCTCTCTCTCTCCCTGTCTCTCTCTCTCTCTCTACTTAGTGAGGCCCTCCGCAACTTCGTGAGACCCGGTTTCAAAATAAAGTATAAAAAGTAGGGC
>PVJS01055231.1:0-12708 GCA_004027185.1 Glis glis
GGATGACCGAGGGATGACCATCTGTTCACTCCAGAAGCAGATCATTTTACTGTAAGACATCTTAGATTCACATTTTTAAAAACCTACATTATGCTGGGCGTGGTGGCGCACGCTTGTAATCCCAGTACTTTGGGAGGCGGAGACCGGAGGATCCGGGTTCGCGGCCAGCCTTAGCTCTCTCTTTCCCTGTTTCTCTCTCTCTCTACTTAGTGAAGCCCTCCGCAACTTTGTGAGACCTGGTTTCAAAATAAAGTATAAAAAAAAAATAGGGCCGGGGGTGTAGCGCGGAGGTAGAACACCCCTGCATTCAATCCCCGGTACCGCAAAAAAAAAAAAAAAAAAAACCCTACATTACAATGAACTCAACTATATGCCTTTTTCTAGTCATTTGTATCCATCCCTCCTAACTGTGCTGTTTGTAGCAGAATCCAACATTTCTGTTCATTAATTCTGTTTCCTTAATTTTAAATGGAGCTGATGGAGAACCTGAGTTTTGAATTTTCTTGAAGGGACAAGAGGAATGTTTTATAAATTTTAGTTAAAAATTTTCTAAACTATTCTCTATTTTTATAAGGCAACATTCATTAATGTTTTCAGAACCTCTCATTTTTTTTGACCATATTTCCTATTTAGTTGCTGCATCCAAGATCAATACAGGGGCTCAATTTGGGCCCTGGTCTATGAAAACATACTTCTCTTTCCACCATAATATATATATTCATATATATAAATATGAGTGAAGTATTCATGCCCAAGTACTCTATTGCTTCCTATCTTGCTCATCAAAATATATCCACTATTTCTCATTCTACTAGAGGCCTATGTTTAAAAGAAAAACAGAAAGACGGAAACAAAGAAAGAGAAATCCAAAAAAATAATAAAACCTAGTTCAAGCTTTTTGATAGTAGTCTCAAAAGCAATGGGAAAATGGGGGTTTTCAGGTAAAACACCTCTTCTTCCCTTTAACACTAAAATGTAGACCTGTCATTTATTTTACTAAATGCCTATAAATGATCTTTTTAGGTTTCCAAGCATTACTATTTATGGGCGTACTCTGTAAGTAACTTCGGTTTATTACCCACTGTGTAACACAGTGTTTAATACTTGCTCACATTTCAAGGGTATTGTAATAGGTACAAGATCTTTAGCAACTTAATTTCTTTTTCAAGGTTCACCTAATAAAGGTGCACATTATTTTAGATGTACACTGCAACAGATTGGAACTCTTTTGAAGGATACAGGAGTCACACAAACAATCTGTCACAAACTATACCCACCAGATTAGCCATTTGTTAAACATTTGGCCAGCCTCATTGCTAGATTCCTTCAGAATTCCTTGACAAATATATCATATGTTCAGTATGGTTATAGCTATGTTGGGAGAAATCATTTCTGAAAACTGATCCATTAAGGGACTATCCCTTTCCTTCTGGTATGCAAAGAAGGCAGCAGGAGATTAAACCTACTGGGTACTATTTCTCACAACAGGGTAGCAAACAAGAGCTCTCACAGACAGCTGGGGGGAAAATATAAAAGTACCAATTAAAAACTCGCTCATGTGCCACTTTTGACACAGGTGTTAGTGATGTTAACTCTTTTGACTTAGTAACTTTGAACACTGTCTGCCTCTGAAGAAAACTGTAAAACAAAACTCTCATCCTAAAATCCTGCCTAGTAAAAAATAGGGAAATAGCTGGTTTAATGTCTCTGCAACTGTTATATACCCTAGAGTAAATTTGATTTCACTGATTCTTTTCCTGACTTCTTCCCTTTGGTGAAGATACACTATTATTTCTTTTTGAGCTGTTTTACTATATCCCCTCTCCTCCAAATTTCTTTTTTGATCTTTATTCTCCATAAAGTATATGCATCTCTATACTTTTCACCTGGTTGTTTTGTCTTTTGAACATACCAATTTTCATCACCTGTTCTGCAAATATGTGCCAATTACATGTGGGTTTTTCCCTGTATTTAGTAAATACTAATGCTTTTTCTTGTTTTGGTATTAATCCTACAAATCCATAGATATTATCTTACTTAGTTTATGCCTTAAAATGTTCTCCTCTCAACTGTGCAAATGGTAATCTTTCAAAACACTTTGAAACACATGTGATCTTATTGTTTTTATTAAAATATTTAAATATCCTTGAATGATCCTTGGTATTTTTACTAATAATCTGAAAGACAACTGCTATTCTTTAAATCAGATTTCAAGGTAAAATTTAACAAAAGTTCAAAAGGACAACATTTAGTAAGATACTCTGCTAATGTTGTAATGGAAAAATCTATAAACTAAAAAGGCGAAAGGTAACCACTGTTTGAGACAAAAAATTACCTTCCCATTCATCTTTGATGTGATCTCGGACATTCAGATTGATGGTGACATCTGCACGAACTCGGGTTGGCCAGTTTTCACCGATGTTGGGTTTAGCAACCTCAACTACAGTGAAAGCCACAATGGGCTGGGCCATTCGCGCCCAACCACCAAACACTACACCACCATACTCAGACTGCCTGAAAAACAAAGTAGATGATTACCCAAACAAAAATAGCTTTTCCCCAACTTCTAGATATGTAAAGCTACTAAAAGTACGTGTTTAGCTAGTATTTAATTCCTAACATTAGCAACCCTTATTTCTAAACTTAAAAAAATCTAAGTCCAAATATATAAGAAGTATATATGATAGTATGAAATAGGCAAACATGGTCCAGAATAGAAGGGGAAGTAGAGGAAAATCCCCTCACCTCTGGGGAAAATATAGCATTGTACATATAAAAGCATTCTGGGAGATGAGTCATCTTATCAAAAAGAAAAATAATCCAATACAATTTTATTTCTGCTTTATTAAGGTATACTGACAACAAAAACTGTACATATTTAAGGAATACATGATACTTTGATATATATATACATATATTACAAAATCATTATCAAAATCAAGCTAACCAACATATCTATTACTACAGTTACCATTTATTAGCACTATGAGAACACTTCCAGCAAATCTCAAGTGTAGAATGCATTACTATTAACTATAATAACGATGGCACACATTAACTCTCTAGAACGAATGTATCTTGTAACTGCAAGTTTGTAGCCCTTGATCACCATCTCCCCCACCACTGATTCCCTGACAACCACCCCACTCGTTTCTGAATTCAAGATTTTTAGATCTCATATGATGTAAAATCATCAGTATTTGTCTTTCTGTATCTGGCTTATTTCACTTAGTAAAATGTATTCCAGGTTCATCCATTTTGTAAACAATGGTAGAACTTCCTTCTTTTTTAAGGCTGAATAATATTTACATTTTCTTTATTCATCCGTCCCTCAAAGGACACAGGTTGTTTCTGCATCTCGTCTACCATGAATATACTGCAATGAACATGAGAGTGCAGCTCTCTCTTCAGGATGGTGATTTTATTGCCTTTAAATCTATATCCAGAAGTGAGATTGCTGGATTGCATGGTTCTATTTTCAAATTTTTGAGGAATTTCCATTTGCTTTCCATAACAGCTATACTAATTTACATTCCCACCAAAAGTACATAAGGTTCCCTTTTCTCCATATCCTTGCCAACACGTATGTTTTGACTTCTTGGTAACGGCCACTGTAGCAGGTATGAGGTGAGAATCTCATTGTGGTTTTGACCTGTATTGCCCTTACGATCAGTGATGTTGAACACATTTTCTTTTATCTGTTGGCCATTTGCATGCCTTCTTTGGAAAAATGTCTATTCTGGTCCTTTGCTATTTTTAAATTGTTTTGATTACAGTAGTAATATAGTTGTAATATAATTGAAACCAGGAAGTGTGATGCCTCCAGTTCTGGTTTCTTTGACCAAGATTGTTTAAGCTATTCATGATCTTTTCATGTTGCTAATTTGCATCCTTTTATTTCAGGTTGAAGAACTCCCCTTAGCATTTCCTGTAAGACAGGTCCCAGCTTTTGTCTTTATCTCTCCTTCATTTCTACAGGACAGCTTTACTCATTTTTACTTTGTATGCTTATCCTTTCCCCCTTATCACCACACAATCTCAACTGTTAATATTTTTATTTTCTGTACTTTATGCATTTCTATAAACTGCTTCAAATATAAAAATTAAATTTTAAAAATTAAAAACAAGCAAACAAATGGTAATTACAAAATGCCTCCTTTAGGGCATAATATTTAAATCTTTTATAGTATATTTGGGAAATCTGTAAAATAAAAACTGTGGCAGCACTCCCAAGATTGGACAGCACTGCTAAATGTGATATGCTAACAAAAATAAACTACATGAAATATAAAGGCTTTGTGTCCCAACAAAAAGCTTTAGAACATAACATCGAAAAGAAAAACTAATTAAAAATAAAAACTCAGTCATCCAATGACTTAACAGTGGGATAACTTTCTATCAGTTCCTCCATTTTTTATAACTTTATTGTGGTATAGTTTACATATTATAAAATCCATTTATTGTAAATGTATAAATCAAGGGCTTTTAGTAAATTAACAAAAATGTGCATCTACCACCACAAGCCAATCTTAGAGCATTTCTATCATGCTTAAAAACGATCCATTTTGTTCAACTGCCATCGATCCCTGTTCGCACCCCAGGGAACCACTAATCTACCTCCTTACTCCTTTTTCTTATAAAATCTACTTGAAACACAGAGCATTATAAAGTATAGATTTCTGCCCCTCTGAGCACGTCCCCTCTGATGGCGGCATGGTGACTCCAGCAGCCTAAAAACATGATCATCAGAAACAGGTGATGAAGCCGGGCGTGGTGGCGCACATTTGTAATCCCAGTACTTTGGGAGGCGGAGACCAGAGGATCCGGGTTCGTGGTCAACCTCAGCGCGCATGTGCGCGCGCGCGATCTCTCTCTCTCTCTCTCTCTCTCTCCCTAGTGAGGCCCTCTGCAACTTCGTGAGACCCAGTTTCAAAAATAAAGCATAAGAAAATAGGGCTGGAGGTGTAGCGTGGAGGTAGAATGCCCCTGCGTTCAATCCCCGGTACCGCAAAAAAAAAAAAAAAAAAGAAACAGGTGATGAGTCAGCGTGCCTCTGCTACTCCTCCTCCAGGACACGCTACAGAAAGAACACTGCCCCGCTACAGTCTCAACATTTTTACAGTTTTCAAAGACGAGGATCAGGAATGAAAAATTTAGAAAAATTAATTATTATAAATGTAAATGAATTAACTACAAAAAGTGGTATTTTCTTTCTCCTATAAAATGGTCTAATTTTTTAACAATTTCCTCTATAAATAGACCATAAGAAATGTAAGTATTTTTGTTGTATTTGGCATTTAAATAAAATATAAGAGAATTCTATTTATTGAACTGCTAGTTAATAAATTCCTATTTTGAAAAAATGGCCCAAATTAGGGTCTGAATCTAAACATATAAACTCAAGGTAACCATAAATTGTAAGGAAGTTTCCTAATCAAGCACTCCCACGGAGTCCAAACAATGGGCAATAATTTCGGCAAAGCTGTGGGCAGGGATGATCAGCCAGTGGGTATACAAATTTCACAGTGCTAGCCTACTTACTGACTCAACTGATTATTAAGTCAAAAATACTTTGTGTTGTGTTTTATAGTCTCACTCAGAATAACTTTTTACATAATAATTAATTAAAAAATAGAATTGTGCATATAATAAAATATGGAAGGGAAAAAATAGATCATAATCACAGTGTCCATGTAGCTCTCTGTAATTAGTAAGGAGAGAAGTCGGGAATATACCTGAGTCAGTTCACATGCAAACATGTTCAGCTTTTCAAATAAAATAAGTATAATTGTGTACGTGTACACGGTATAACTACAGGGTAGTGGGATTTGTTTCACAGACTTAATTTTACTCATTTGCAATCACTTGTGATATGTATAACTTATGTCCATCTGACTATTTCATACTTAGGATGAAATAGTGAATGGAGAACATCTACGCAAAGTCGGTCACATCTAAAACACCAAAATTAATCTTCACAAATCTTATACTGCAGAGCTCTCTACCATAACTAGAATGAAGAGCTTTTCTAAAGAATTCCAGACATGAGCTAGCAGGTGGGAGTCAAGTTTAAGCAGAAGAGTTCCTCAAATAACTAGACCTACTCAACTGGCCCTAAAAGTAAACCCTGATGATTCAGCCTCTTCGAGTTAATCTATGGATAGAGGGCCAGAGAAGACTTTCCCGTGTGTCACTCCATGTAAAGTTCAACAACACCCCTCATCCCTGGCCAGTTCCCACAGGGATGCTGAGTGAAATTACTGGCAACAGTCACACGGGGGTAGAAGAATAGCCCTTTATTTTAAGTTTTATCCAGGACTTAAACCATCTATCCTGCCCTACTACAGAACTGCCAGACAACCAATACCCTTCTTTTTATACCCTATAACTAAAGTCCAACTTACTCTCTTCTACATTTCTCCCTAAGGAACCCTAACAAGACAACTTCTCCTACTTTATCCTCAGTTTCCCAGCTCTACCCGTAAGTACTCAGGTACATATTTTCCATTTTAGCACTTCTGATGTATTTTAATTTACATTACACAATTTCTCAAAGATTAAATATCTCCTATTTTGGAAGGCATCTTTGTACCACGAATACATTTCTAAAATCCACTTATGAGGTTTCTGATAGAAGTATCTCAGTCACTGTATGCAGCTGTTCATTATAAACGATACCAATGTACTAACCATGGCTTCATTCTGCTGACACTGTCCTCGATGTCTTGCCTAATTTCATAAGTTGATTCTAAGCGGAAAAGGTTAAAATTCCTCAGGAGGTAGTCGTGAAGAGTCAAAAACTGCAAATTCAACTTGGGAAGAGCAAGACAACCTGAAAAGGAACATCCATATTTGAATTATTCTCTTAATCAGTCACCTCTTCTATTTACTAAAAAAAGCACATGAGCCGGGCGTGGTGGCGCACGCTTGTAATCCCAGTACTTTGGGAGGCGGAGACCGGAGGATCCGGGTTCGCGGCCAGCCTCAGCCTCAGCGCTCTCTCTCTCTCTCTCTCTCTCTCTCTCTCTACCTAGTGAAGCCCTCCGCAACTTCATGAGACCTGGTTTCAAAATAAATCCCCGGTACCGCCAAAAAAAAAAAAAAAGCAAGCATATGAATTTGATAAGAATTTAATGATGTCTGAAATGCAGTATACTGGACAACATCTTATCTTTATTTTCACACAGAAATTGAAACCAGGCTAACAAATGTTTATTAAAAATGAGGTAAAATATTAATTTTTAATAAATGTACTCTGCATGCATACCAGAAACTCATATACAGTGTTTCTTAAAAATATTAGAAGATACTTAACACTAGTACAGCCTCAAGTTTATAAAGTCTTCCTTTATCAGCCAATTTATATTTGCGAAATCTTGAAATGAGAAATGCTACAGTAACCTTAGTCTATGACAACATTAGCCATTAAAATGGGTAAGTACATTTCATTGCATAAATAGATCTCTAGTGATCACTTACTGTGCTCTGAATTTGCCTTTTGGCTAAACTTCAAGGACAAGGCATTGCTTATATACTAATCCAAACTTCCTATTCTCTTTGTTAATAAACAATATATTTTCCATTATCTTCATGTAACACTATTTTTCTTGGATAATAAGCAACCAAGCACTCCACAGCATTATCAAAAAGTTAATAAAAAGAATCTAAAGCACATCTTACTGGCAAATCATAGTTTTATGATCCTTATCCATATTATCAAAGCGATAAAGAACTTAAAGCCAGGTGTCATGATGCACACCCATAATCCCAGTACTTGGGAGGCTGAAACAGGAGGATCCAGGTTCAAGGATAGCCTCAGCAATTCAGCAAGACTCTCAGCAACCTAGTGAGACCTTGTTTCAAAAACAAAAAATAAAAAGGGCTGGGGGTTTAGTTCGGAGGTAGAATGCCCCTGGGTTCAATCCCCAGCACCACACACACACACACACACACACACACCCGAAAAAAGAAAAAAGAAAGAACTTAAAGAAACACTGAGGTACAAAAATTCACATCATTTATATTAGTAAACTCTGACCTGCAATCTAACTCAATTTCTTTCAGTCCAGAGACTGAGAAAAAAAGTATCCCTTTTGATAGCACATTTTAATTAAAAAAATTAAAATGTTACCATCTCACTGAATGGTAATATTTTAATGGCAACCCTCACCGAATTAACAAATCTAGGTGTTAAGTATCAATGGCTACTAATATCCACAAAAGAGAGACAAGCCTCCTCATGAAATACACCACCACCAAGAATCTTGCAAAAGAAGGAGGACCTCAGCCTGACCAAACCTCTGCATCCAAGTGATCAACTAAGAAAAGTGAAGAGCAGAGGAACGTGCTGTACTATCAATAGCATTCAATCTGAAAATCTGACTATGGGAAACTGCAGGCCAACAACCCGGATTCTTCAACAGAAGAAAGAAAAGGATACGGGGGATATATGCCAAAAAGTAAAGGACATTTTAAACCTTGTTAGCTATCCAGGACTCCCCAGGTGCCCTTTCCTAGTTATAGCTTCTTCCTTTCACCTGAAAGTAGCCATTTCCTGACTTTTATAGTAATCACAATCTCAAATGTCTGTACAGTTTTATCTCCTAAGTATGTATCCCTAGACACAAGAAACTAACACATCAACCACTGTAAGAACATGAAAAGATATGAAGACTGTCTATTCTGAACTGCAGCACAATTTCAGCACACTGGTCTCACTAGAGCTGCGCCTTTAGCATATGACTCTAAAGTAATTTTTCTTTTAAATACATATACCAATACTTATATTTGTGATGTTTTTAAAAGTTACATTTCTTCAAATAAAGATGACATTGTTCAAAAAATTTATTGAAAATTCTCTTGAAATAAAATACGAAGAATTTACTTCTACATATAGGCAGTTGTGGCAAATTCTCATCCTTAGGGTATGAGTAAAAAGTACTTAGACCAAATCTGGCAAAATAGGCAGATGATCAGGCAATATCACTTTGAATCAAAACTAAGGGTTTGTTATCAACTAATGCCAGTGTCTTTTTGGTGGTCATTACTTGGGTCTAGAAAGAATTCAAATGAGTCTCTAAAAAGGGACTTGAAAAATAAAGCTCTATCAAACATAATGAAAGCTATACTTCCTGCATTATTAAGTCTCCATAAAATATTATCTTATGGTTTTATGGTCATGCATTTTACAGGGTGATATGTATATACTAGAGTATAGTCAAATTTAATAAAAATTCTAGTGCTAAGCATTCAAAAATCTAAATATTAGCCGGGTGTGGTGGCGCATGCTTGTAATCCCAGTACTTGGGAGGCTGAAACAGGAGGATCGCAGGTTTGTGGTCAGCCTCAGCAACTTGTTAGGTCCTCTGCAACTTAGTGAGACCGTTTCAAAATAAAGAATAAAAAAATCAGGCTAGGGGTGGAGCTCAGAGGTAGAATGTCTCTGGGTTTAATCCTCAGTACTACCAAAAAAACAAACAAACAAACAAACAAAACCAAAAAACCACTAAATATTTTCTAGTTTCTAAAGTTGAACTTTGGGGTACCAAAATTGTCTTAATGTATAGAGTAGACTGGAGTACATTTGCAACCACAGGTGGTAAATTTTAAGTTATTTCATGTTACACCTGAATCTTGTATTTTTTTTTCTTTTTTGCGATACTGGGGATTGAACCCAGGGGCATTCTACTTCTGAGGTACACCCCCAGCCCTATTTTTTATTCTTTATCTTGAAACAGGGTCTCACTAAGTTGCGGAGGGCCTCACTAAGTAGCTGAGGCTGGATGCAAACCTGTGATCCTCCTTTCTCAGCCTCCCAAGTACTAGGATTACAAGTGTGCACTAGCACACCCAGCTGAATCCTGTATTTCTTTACCATACCTTCCCCAGAATAGTACTCAGTTGGGACAATATTTTCATCCCATATGATTTTCTCAGTTGGATACAAAGGCATCTGATTCAACTGCTGGATCTGGGAAATCCGACGTTCATGTCGAGATACCTAGGAAAAAGGAATAGGTTTATGCAGAAAATGAGAACCATTTTTGTTCAATCAAAATAATTTACTGACAAATTCACCATTAAGTATGGAATGTGAAGTCCCATTCCTCTCAGTAATTGCAGCACTTAATCGAGATGGGTTTTTTCCTTTGCCTGTTTACTCCATTAAATCAAAGGTGAAGAGATAGCAATAGTGAGGGCTTCTGAATTCACCAAGTTCAAATCCTAACTCATTTAGGAGCAGTGTAAAAGCTACTCAAGTTACTTCAACCTTCCTAACTTTAGTTTCCTTTTCAGTAAAACAGATAAAGTGCTACTCACCTCTCGGGTTTCTTATATAATTAAATAGAATGCTGTAAAATAGTGTCAAAGTTGCTGGTACATGCCAAGAGTTTGAAACCTATAGCACTTAGTATTAACCAATGTAAGAAAGAAATAGAAGCCCTAAGTCTTGGTTTAGTTTTCATTCTTACAATAACTAGCTACACAACCTAGGTAGGTTTATTAATCTCTTGGTCTCAGTATTCTCACTTGTAAAATGAGAGATGGATTGATCTCTACTTTCCCTTCAATGATAACCTTGAAGTAGCCTTTCTTATTACAGTACTGTTGCATATATAAAAATAGTAACAATGCTAAGATAATAACATTTGAAAAATGTCACATTCTCTTTAGTGCAGGTAGCATTATTTTAGGAAAAAAGATTATGATAACTAAGAAATATGTATATTTCAATTTTTTAATAGTAATTTGAATATTGAAAGAATCCAAAGCCTGAGGAACTCCTTTAGGAAAGGGAAGAAACAAAAGCTAATGTTGCAGCACTATAATTTTTCTTTTAATTTTGGAATAACTATTTAAATATTAAGGATAAAATTTTACTTACAAGACCCTAAAAAGTATAGGATCAACTTTATTCTAAACTGGTTTTCCATTAGAAGGAACCCTGGAAAAAAATCCTTATTTCTTTCATTAGTAAAGATTTATTAATAATCCCCAAAACCCGACTCACAGAAGATTTTATACTGTCAGAAAATAGCACAAGAAATTTTTAGGAGGCGCATGTAGTAGAAGACAATGAAAAGTGATTTGTAAAAAGAAAGACAAAGATAGTGGCCTAAGATATATTATTCATGCAAGTAAACATATCAATTTTTTTTTTTTTTTTTTTTTTTTGCGGTACCGGGGATTGAACCCAGGGGCGTTCTACCTCCGCGCTACGCCCCCGGCCCTATTTTTTTTTTATGCTTTATTTTGAAACCGGGTCTCACGAAGTTGCGGAGGGCCTCACTAAGGAGAGAGAGAGAGAGAGAAAGAGAGAGAGAGAGAGAGAGAGAGAGAGAGAGCGGGCGCTCTGAGGCTGGCCGCGAACCCCGATCCTCCGGTCTCCGCCTCCCAAAGTACTGGGATTACAAGCGTGCGCCACCACGCCCGGCCAACATATCAATTTAAAAGTATTTTTCAGAGTCAGGCGTGGTGGCGCACGCTTGTAATCCCAGTACTTGGGAGGCGGAGACTGGAGAATCAGGGTTCGAGGCCAGCCTCAGCTACTTAGTGAGGCCCTCTGCAACTTCGTGAGACCCAGTTTCAAAATAAGGATAAAAAATAGGGCCAGGGGTGTAGCTCAGCGGTAGAACGCCCCTGGGTTCGATCCCTGGTACCGCAAAAAAAAAAAAAAACACAGTATTAATTTAAAATGTTTCCCAAGGATTTCTCCCCTATTAGCACTTAAACACCTATCACTAGGCTTTAAGCACCTGTTACAAATAGTTTGCTGTCTCTGCCCTCCAAAACTAGCACATAATCTTCTTTCCTACAATGAGGGATTGTGTTTTACATCTCATATTAAAAATATCAGCTTGGGAGATAAGTCACAAAAAACTATGTCTAATATGGTTCCACATGTGTAAGAAAAATGTATACACACAGCAACAAAGTATGTTTGTTTAGGCACAAAAAATGTCTGAAATGTATGAAAAGCTAGTCAATCTTATAGCAGATAGGAAACGAAAACATTAAAACAAACTAGTTTTTGTTGACGTTAACCTATAAGAATGGCAAAAATGGGAAGAGTGGTAACATTCAATGCTGGTAAGAGTGTATGGGAGACAGCCTTTAAAATACTGTTGGTGGTAATCTATAACTTTGGAGGACAATATGGCAGCATCTTTCACACTATAAATAATCACACACTTTACTTGAATAAATTCACTTCTAGGTTTCTCTCCTTAACGTCCACATATGGGCACAAAGAAGCATACACCAGGGTTGCCATTATTTGTAAAAGTGAAAACTGCCAACAACCTAATATCCATTAGTGGGAATATGGTTAAATACTCATCCATTTTAATAAAATATTATATTAAAGTTAAAAATAAGTTACATCAAGGCTGGGTGCAGTGGCGCCCACCTGTAATCCCAGTACTTGAGAGGCTGACACAAGAGAATCACAGGTTCCAGGCCACTCTCAGCAACTTAGTGAGACCCTCAGCAACTTAGTGAGACTCTGTTTCAAAATAAAAAGGGCTAGGGGCCAGGCGTGGTGGCGCATGCTTGTAATCCCAGTACTTGGGAGGCGGAGACTGGAGGATCCGGGTTTGAGGCCAGCTTCAGCTACTTAGTGAGGCCCTCCGCAACTTCGTGAGACCCGGTTTCAAAATAAAGGATAAAAAATAGGGCCGGGGGTGTAGCTCGGACGTAGAATGCCCC
>PVJS01055232.1:0-12708 GCA_004027185.1 Glis glis
ATCTAACACCAATTAGAATAGCAATCATCAAAAATACAAACAACAATAAATGCTGTTCAGGATGTGGAGAAATAGGACCTTTCTACACTGTTGGTGAGATTGCAAATTAGTGTAGCTGCTATGGAGATCAGCGTGGAGATTCCTCAGAAAACTGGGAATGGATCCACCATATGATCCAGGTATACCACTCCTGGGTATCTTTCCAAAGGGGCTGAAATCAGAATATTATAGTAACATATGCATATCCATGTTTATATCAACACAATTCATAACAGCCAAATTATGGAACCAACCTAGGTATCCATTAACAGATGAATGGATTACAAAATTATGGGATATACACACAATGGGATCCTACTCAGCTACAAAGCAAAACAAAATTTTGTCATTTGTAGGAAAATGGATGGAACTGAAGAATATTATGCTAAGTGAGATTAGTTAGTCTCAAAATAGAAAGGTCGGATGTTTTCCCTAATATGTGGAAGCTAGGGAGAAATTAGGACCAAAAAGATCTCTAGACAAAGGAGGAGAAACCCTATTGGAGTGATGGAGGTGGACCTAAGGGAAAGAGGTGGATGTGGGGAGGGAGACTTGAAGAGAGAAACATTTCAATGGACATGATGTACAAACACAAAATTACCAATACCAATGTTGTGCACAGGGAGGGTGAGGTTGGAGTGGGGAGGCTGATGAAGTACTGTGTGCATATGTCTCCACCACTCTGAACTTCATCATGATGTATGATTTCAATGCACCCATATTAAAATTAGATAAAATAAAATAATAAAATAAAATATTAGTCTAATAGTGAGTAACAATTTAAATTACCAAGGTCAAATTTAGATTTTTATTGCTCCTAGACCTTAATACTAGGTACATATAACACCAAAACATCAAGTAAATTCTATTGACTTAATCCATGATTAGCCATACAGGAGGAAAAGTAAACATAAACCATCAGTTTGGAGAATTGGATGCTTGTTGAATAGACTAGTTTATTCAGTCAAAATTCTTAGATTACTTTCTTGGGACAGGATTTTGCCAATTGTAATAAAGTGTAAATGACATTTAAAGAATAGCCTCATTAGAATAGCTTTGGAATAATTTTCCATTAAATAAGTGGATTTGGGGATATCATTTTTTGTAAGGTCGAAAAGACTGAAAAAATGGGTAGATCCTCCACCACCACCACACACATAAAATAACTGCTTTATATAATAATTTTACTTAGGAATAACAAAGAAGCCCCAACTAAAATAAAAAATAATGCAGGAAAATACAGAGAGACTTCATAAATAACCAAGTACCTTGCAACGTCAAAGGAATTCAGGATCTTAAACCTTAGGTCATCTCAGTAAATTTCAGCCTATAAACCCTGTGTAACTTGGGAATGATTAGGAGGAGAACACTGTGCTGTTTCCATTTGTATTGATAATATTAATTGTGGTATGATGGATTAGGAAAGTCTAGGCATTGGCTATTTTTCTAATGAACGATATTCCCAGAGGCCAACCAGAGGTCCCTTTGACCAGGGAAATTATATTTGTGGATCACTATTTCTTTTTAGAGATCTCTGTTTCCATTGATATTCATTTAGAAATTCATTCATTAAATAAAACTATTTATTGAATACCAACACTTGCTAATAATTCAGACATTTCCCTTATAGATTATTTAATGTTGCCTAAAACCACTTAACCTTAGTGACTTAAAACACCAAATTTTTATTACTTCTTATAGTTTCTCTCAGTCAGGATTTCCAGGAGCACTTCAAGGAATAACTGTGTCTTTGTTTCCCCTGAGATGTTGATCAGAGCTGCAGTCATCTGAAAGCTTAACAGTCACTGGGAGCACACTTACAAAGTCACTCACTTGTATTGTTGAGAAGTTGGTGTTGCTTGAGAGCTGGAGGGCTTAGGTCTTCTCCATGTTTGCCCCCGCACAGGGACACCTGAGTGTTCTTCCAACATGGCTGCTGGCCTTCCCCAGAGACGAATGTGGAAGTCACAGTGCTTTTTATAACAGCCCTAGAAGTCAAATACTGCCACTTCTGCCGTATTTTATTGGTTAACACAGGACCAGCCCTGATTCGACATGGGAAAGTACAAGATAGGGACATGAATACTAGATGCAAGGCCTATGGGGAAACTATCTTGAAGGTTGGTTTCTATACCTTTTTTTCTTCTTTCTTTTTTGGGGGATTGGGGATTGAACCCAGGGGCATTCTGCCTCCAAACTATACCCCAAGCCCTATTTTATTTATTTTTTATTTTGATACAAGGGTTTTGCTAAGTTGTTGAGGGTTCTTTAAGTAGCTCAGACTAGCCTCAAACCTGTGAAATTCCTTTCCCAGCCTCCCAAGAACTGGGATTACAGTTATAAATCACCATGCCCTACTGTTTCTATAGCTTTCTTCCAAACAGCTCACTTCATGTAATTCTGTGTGTGTGTGTGTGTGTGTGTGTGTGTGTGTGTGCGCGCACGCACACGCGCGTGTGCACGTGTAATTGGTACTAGGAATTGAACCCAGAGGCATTCTACTTCTGAGCTACACCCCAACCATTTTTATTTTTTGTTTTTGAAACAGGGTCTGCTTGGTTGCTGAGCTTCTCCCTAAGTTGCTGGTCTTGAACCTGTGATCCTCCTCTCTCGGCTTCCCAAATACTGGGATTACAGATATGTGCCACTATGCCTGGCTCACATGATGTAATTCTAATACAATATGATAAGTGCTATGGAATATCATTTTAATATTTAGATTTGTTTAATGCTACAAAAAACTGAACTTTTCCAATTATACTTCTGTTAAATCCTAAGAAGCAAAAGAGAGATAAAACCTAAAATCACTTACCTTACCCTAATTTTGCTCTAGGATTAAGCCAAGAAACCTTCAAAGTTGTAGTTTACAGATGTTTCTATCATTTTGGCAAGAAAGAAGTTAAATTTTTAATATCAATCTTAGAAAAGATGACATTTGACGTTGACACTGAAAAAGTCAAACAGAATGCTTGAGGCAAGCTTATATATCAAAACTGGCAGATTGAAATAGGAATGATGGTTTTGGAATCAGATTTTAAACTTAACCTGGTTTTCAGTTTGCTTGCTGATAATAATATTCCAATTTAAAATAGGTTTTATATTTGCTCTATAGAAAATTAAGTTCATGGCTGTTAAGAAAACTATTATTATCCTCAAATGCTGGACTACTCAAAAATCATGTTTTGAGCTTAAAGTATAACAATTTCTCTCATGAGTCTCTTCTAAGTGAACAAAACTGTTCACATGGACAAAAGAAAGAGAATGGACCATAATTTCACCTGTTTCTCCCCCCTCCAAGTAAATAAGTGGGTTTGTGGTCCTAAGAGTGGCAGAACTCAACGGTAATGTCTAACTAGCTAAAGACACTTCACATGGGAAAGCAGGTGATAGTTATTCCATGGAGAAGTACTTAACTTTTTTTTTATTGGTGCATTGTAATCATACATCTTGATGGGTTTCAGGGTGGTAGAAGTATACAAGCACACATCAGTCAATTACCCCTCCCCGAATTCCCTCCCCCATTCCCTCACCTTTCCCGCCTTCTCATGCTCAGCATAGTAGTTGACTTTGATAAGTTTGTGTATGTACATCCTGTGCATTAGGGTGTTTCCCTCTTTCCCCCTCCCATCTCCCTCAGGTCACCTTCTTTACTCATCTAAGGTTTTCTCCATCTTTGGACTCCCTCCTATGCCCTATTCTTCCTAGCTTCCAAATATTAGGGAAAGCATCCAACTTTTCACTTTTTGTGACTGACTAATATCACTAAGCATAATGTTCTCTAATTCCATCCATTTTCCGGCAAATGATGTAAAATTAATTTTGATTACAAAATGGTGACTGAGGGAGACACCACGTTGCAATCTCTCTCAGACATGTATCTCAATTGCCATGAAAGCAGCTTCTCAACAAGAAAAGAAAAGCAAAGAAAAATTGAACTAAACTATGAAAAATTTGAAATGCGACAGAATCAAAGCCAGAAGACAAAACAGGACAGTAAATAGCTCCAAGCACCTTACCTAGGGAACAGAGGCAGTGCCATCTTGGCCAGCCCATGCTGGCGGCTACCGGCATTGCAGCTTCCACATGCCACCAACAAAGAAGCCAGAGACCTGTTGTAAATTCAGCAATCGCAGATCAGCACTAATAAAAGCAAGCAGCATCTAACTCCACGCTCAACAGAAACCCCAACGGCAGCAGCAGCAACAGCAGCTGCAGTGGCGCCATCTTGGCAGGACCACCCCAGCAGCTACTGGCATTGCAGCTTCCACATACCACCAACAAAGACCTCAGTGACCTGTTGTAAATCCAGCAACCACAGATCAGCAAAAACGGAAGCAAGCAGCAACTCGCTCCACGCTCGACAGAGACCCAAACAGCTGTGTCAGCAGAAGCGGCAGCGGCGCCATCTTGGTCAAACTGTACGGGCAGCTACTGGCATTGCAGCTTCCACACACCACCAACAAAGAAGCCAGCGACCTGTTGTAAAACCAGCAACTGCAGATCATCAGCAATGAAAGCCAGCAGCAATTCTCTCCACACTCGGCAGAGACCCGAGTGCCCAGAAGCCTGACCAGAACCTGTGGCAGCGCGACTGAGCCCATCCCTTTCCCCAGAGATTAAGAGCAGCACTCAACAAAACCGTAAGTTAATGAGCTGCCCCAGGTGGAGACCACCCAGCGCGGCCACAGGGACTCACGTGGTAGGCAATAGACTCGAGGGGTCTGAGACTTTGCAGATCACCCCTCTGGAGGTGGGAGCGGGGTCTGCTGTGGGACACAGTAGATGTGTGGATAAGCAGACAGCCCCCGGCAACATTTGGGCGGAACAGTACTATAGTCTACACGTCGCAGCGCCTTTGCAGGATTTCGGGAATCAACACAGGACACACAGTTGTAGTACTTGGGAAAAAATTAAACCAACACAGCCTTCTCTGTGGAAAACGTGGAGTTCCATGTTTATACAGAGTCAGGTCAAAGCAACATCTGCCACTTCTGTAGGCAAAGAGAGACACAAGGCCAGTCTCCCCCCACACTGGCAACACCCGCCATATGTGTAGACAGAAAAGACATAGGATCAACCCCAGTGAAGAATGCGGAGACACACGCTTGCAGTGAGAGGGGCACTATCAGCACTGGTCGCCTGCACAGGCAGTGAGAGGCACCAGGCAAGGGTCCCAATCACTGAAGGAGACCAAGAATTGGGCCTGCAAATGGACATTATAGTGAGCAAGTAAGAATAACCATTCAGTAAAGGCTATTCACCTTTAACACTCACCTAGTAGCAAATATCTACCTCCACAATAAGATACAATAAAGGGAGAGAGATTAGACATAGGAAACCTACAGAGTGAGAGAGAAAGAGCTACCAAAAGCAACAAAGATACAAACTTAAGAAATCTGAAATCATGAGAAGGAAGAATAGCAAGGAAACAATGAGCCCCCACAACTCCACAACAACAGAACCCACCAACACAGAAGTCCAAAGATTGCCAGAAGGACAATTCAGAACTTTAATAGTAGAAATGATACTGGATTTCCGAGAAGAATTTCAGCAGAAGCTGAAAGACTTTATGTCTTCCAAACCATCACTAGAGAAAATACTCAAAGAGATTAATTACAAAGAAGAAATAATAAATGCCAGAACCAGAGAAATAATGATTTCCATTAACTGTGTTTTGAAGAACTCTTCTACACAGGAAGACTATGAGATTTACAAGCCAACAAATATGAAATAGGGGTTTTTAGTGCTTTCACTGTTCTTTGTAAGAGAAAATCTGGATAAGACCCAAGGTAGCACTACCTAACCTCTTGCTATTCTGTTTTCATATCTGCTGTGGGAAACTGCTGGAGTCAGAGATATCTATTGAGCAAGCTCTTCCCTCTAACTTCTGATAGGTAACCACTTATTTTTTCGTATAAAACATTGTGGGGTTCTAAGATTAGAATATATGCTTGCAAAGCTTTGCCATTTGGCTCTAACATGCTATTTACATGAACCTGCTAACTTGGAATTGGAAACACATTCTTATTTGTATCATTCCCATTTGGGTTGACTTATTATATTGTGACTTATATCTGTCTGCTTAGTTTGTAAAAATGCTCATTATTTCAGTTAGCATTCTCACTGCTGTGATTCAAAATACCTGACTCCCACAACTTAGAAGAAGGAAGATTTATTTTTTTATGGGACTGGAGATCTCTCTCTCTCTCTCTCTCTCTCTCTCTCTCTATATATATATATATATATATATATATGTATATATATATATATATATATATATATATATATATACACACACACACTGGTTGCCATAGGGGTTATGGGTCTTCAAGGCATAATGATGGAAAGCAGACACAGAGAGGACCAGGCCTGTGGACATATATAGCCCCTAAGGCCACACCCTCATTCACCCACCTCTTCCAGCAATGTCCCACCTGCCTGAACTACCACTCAATAAATCCATTCAAATTACTAATCCATCAATAGATTTATGCACTGATGAGTTTAGAACCTCGTGTTTCAATTATTTCACCTCCAAACTTTTTTGCATTGAAAATACATATACTTTTCCAGGGGATATTCTATATTCAAACCATAATACCAATATCCTTCTTTGTATTGTTATGCTGATACTCATCTTTACTTTCTTAAAGTAACTTGATTCACTGACCATTTCCTGTTGACATGACATACCATGACTTTAAATCATCACTTCACTCACTGTACTAGACATTTATTATTTTTATAGTTTGTTTATTTTCAACTGTTTAATATCTTAACACCTTTGAAGGTGAACTCTAGTATCCCTTGGTTCCCGTCCATTTTATGAGCCTTTTCCTTCCCTCATGACAACTCTGTGAGATACCTGGTATTCATTCAATATCGTTGAGCTTTTTGTTTAAATCAAATAAAGTTGTGTTCTGTTGTCTGAATCTAGGAACACCATCTTATACTGAAATTATTACAATGAGTGTGCCACATATCATGGGTACCCTGAGAAATAAGGAAAGTAATGATTACAAATAATCATCATAATGGTTTAGATTTAGAAAATCCCCCTAACCATCACAGAAACAAGGTAGCAATTTGGAAGCATGGTTTGATTGCTGAGTAGGGGTTCTTGGAGGTGTGGCCTTGAAGAATATATATCCTTCCTCTTCCCCTGCTCAATCTCTGCTTCTGGCCTCCATAATGTGAGGAGAAGAGTCCCTGTGCTCTCCCTCTCTGCTTCCCACTGCCATGCCTTGAGATCTAGACCCTGTCCTCACATGGACTGAACTCGGAATCTCCAAGAAACTGTGAGCAAATAAAGCTTCCTTCCTCTAAGTCGTGTGATCAGTTGCTTACAATTATATCAGTGAAAATGTTAATGCAGACAAGCATCAAGTAACCCATGGCATGCAATGACAAAACAGTGGATTAAATTATGCCTGCTGGCACCCCGAATTCAGTGATTCCTAAAAGTAAAACTTTGGTTTTATTTTTTTCCCTTTTGTGGAAAAATACACAAAATTTAAGAACCATGGAGTGGTAATGGCTACATCTAACAGCCCTGGACATTTTATGGAAACAGAAATCCTGAATTATAGGATAGAGGAAGAGTTACATGCCTATGACCATGCTAAATGAATCTATTTTCCCATGCTCTTCTAAGGTTGAACAATAAGAAAACCAAACACTGAATGTGAACCTTGAATGGGCCCAGTCACAATTTCAGTAAAATACACAGCTTCCCCAATTTTCTTTTGGGAAAATTACAGCATTGAATAGGAATTAATTGAATATAGAAAATAAGGAGGGTGATGTCAGAGGATGCAGACATATCAGAAGTATTACCAACACCAAACTCCTATAGCAAAAATATCCCTTCCTCCTTTAACAAATGTAACTATCTTTCCTATACTCATTCTTGAGAACACTAGCACTATCATTAGGGATTCATCTTCTGAGAGCAAGCTCTTACCTCCTTTTACTTCTAAGCCTACCCATTATTGTCTCCTGGTATAATATTAGAGCCAGATCTGTTATCTGGGGATATTAATTAAAAAGCTTAATGTCAGAGCAGAAGTCATATACAATACAGATTACAGAGCTTTATAAATTTGTAAACACATAAATCTAGAGGTAAAATGTGGGGATGATTTCTTTATCAACTAAGGGAAGAATGGTGTTTTGTTATTGGGTTTAAACTATCAATGTAAGTGTCCTTTGTATGTAGACTAGCAGAAAGAGTAAAGATTGACCCTGTTTGCTCAGATAGTTGACTAAAACTTTTAAGTAATGATAATAATGCTAATTATTATTAAGATTCTGGAAGCTCCTTTAGTATAAAATATAGGAATCAACCCAATGATAAACTTTTCTTGGTATGCCCTTCACTCTATATTTCCAGAGGGAACCCAGAAGGCATTCTCTTGATTGCAACCTTAAAAAACATATTCATCAAAATGTTTTTTAAAAAATCTTTTAAAATCACAGAGAATGGGGTAAATCCAAAAGATGGCAAAGAAAGATAACAAAGAAACTTCTGTGCCATATTGAAGTCTCTGTGAAAAAGAAGTCTCTTGTGACAAATCATAGCATTAGCATAATCCTCACATAGGTGGAAGGCTTTGAACTTGTATAACTCTGCATTGTGGGGTAAAAGACAAGAAATCAATGTGAGGTGTTCTCAGGTTAGAACCATCCAGTGTTGATGGAAGAAATGTATAGATCTGTTAAATTGGTAAAAATTAAACGATGAGATTAAAAAGTGATCAGTGCATAAAAATTAAGGAAAGAAAGAAAAATGAAACAGAAAAATCAACGTAAAGGGAAAACAAATTTGACATAAAAGAATGGAAACCAAATTACCAGAATAATGCATGCGTATCTGTGTTTATAGCTGCACAATTCACAATTACCAAACTATGGAACAAGCCAAGATGTCCATCAACAGATGAATGATTTACAAAACTATGGGATATATACACAATGGAATTCTATTCAGTCATCAAGAAGAACAAAATTATGTCATTGGCAGGGAAATGGATGGAACTGGAGAACATTATGCTAAGTGAGTTTAGTCAGTCACAAAAAGTGAAAAGTCGGATATTCTCCAATATATGCAGAAACTAGGGAGAAATTGGGACATAGGAGGACTCCAGACTAAGGATGAGAAACCTTAGTTGTGTGAAGAAGGGGACCTAATGAGAGAGATGGGAGGGGGAAGAGGGAAACACCTCAATGGACATGATATACATACACAAACTTATCAAAGCCAATCACTGTGCTGAGCAAGGGAAGGAGGGGAGGGAGAGGGAATATGGAGGGAATGGGGGGAGGGCTCAATGATTGCTGTGTACATGTATGCCTCTATCACCCTGAACTTAAACAAGTTGTATAATTACAATGCACCAATAAAAACTGAATAAATAAAATTAAAAAATAGAAAACTTTACCCATAATGAAAACAAAACAACCCAAAAACTGACATAAAAATAAATCCAAATATATCAGTAATCAAATGTAATGTTGATTGACTACATTCAGAAGCTAAAATATAAAATTTGCAAGATTGGGTTTAAAAAACAAATCCTAAAACATAAAGATACATACTGGTGAAAAATAGATGCATGGGAAATGTATATAAAACAAAGAATGTACTAAAAATATTTTAGCTCTAGTAATATTGGACAAAAGCTATGAGATAAAAGGTGTTATTGATAGAGTATCTACAAAATGATAATGGTACAAGTTACAATATTATTAAAGTTATAAAAATCTTATATTTTTATGTACCTAAAACACCATTATATGTAAAGCAAAGATGGATAGAGGTAAAAACAAATGTTTACAAATCTGCAAGCACAGTAGTCGATTTCAAGATATCTCTTATTATTAAGCAAAGAGAAAGACAAAAATAGGAAACATAGAAAACTTTAAGACAATAAAGTAGAAAATACAGTTCAGTGACTGAAAACACCCTGTACTTGACAATGGAAGAGAACAAACATTACTATCGAGCTCATGTGAGACTGTTGTAATAATTGACAATTGATTAGGCCACGAGATAGATTTCAATGACTACTAAAGAAACATTATGAAATGTAAAATATCTTCTAACCAGAATTTTATTAGAAATCCATAACTAAAAAATAAACATGAAACCTAAAAATTTTAAACTAAAACACATATTTCTAAATAACTTAGAAAACTAATAAAATATTTAAATGAAAGGTAATAAAATGCATATTGAAACTTGTGCAATGCATCTAAAAATTGTACTTCATGGGAAAATAATCATAGTATTAAATGTGTATATTATAAAATAATATTGAAGGGCTCATGAACTGAATGTTGAAAGTTAAACTTAAATTTTTGAAATGAGAAATTTATAAAAGTCAGAGCAGATTTTAAGAAAATAGAATGATGTAAAGCAATGAAGGGGATCAAGACAAAATTGACAATATTTGGCAAAACTGGATAAAAAGGGAAAAAAAGATAGAAAAAGCAGCATTCAAAAATGAAGGGAATATGTACCACCAGAAAAGAAAGAAATGGGTTAAAGTTTTGTTTAATTTTTTAAGTGATAAAATGTATAAAGATTAACAAGGAGAAAACACTCTCATTATTTAAGACAATATGAATGTCTATAGAAAAATTGCAAAAGTTAGAAAATAAAATAAATACTGCTGACAAAGTAATGCAAATATATGACATCTAAAATACATTTAAGCTGGGTGTGTTGGTGCACACATGTAATCCCAGTACTTGGGAGGCTGAGACAGGAGTATCACAGGTTTGTGGCCAGCCTCAGCTACTTAGTGAGGCCCTCTGCAACTTAGTGAGACCCTGTTTCAAAATATAAAGTGAAATAGGGTCAGGGGTGTATGTCAGAGGTAAAATGCCATTGGATTCAATCTCCATTGATGCAAAAAAATTCTTAAATAAATAAAATAAAAATATATTTAACAAAATATAATTAATATAATTAACAGGCTTATGGAAAATAATACAAACTTATATTGAAAAATACTGAGCTGAGATTATAGCTCAGTAGTAGAACACTTGTCTAGCATGCGCGAAGGACTAGGTTTGATCCCCAGCATGTAAGAAAGAAAGAGAGAGAAAGAGAAAGAAACAAGCTTTTACAAATTATACACATATTTATTCATATATATATATGAAGGAAAGTAGTCAATCTTGAGCCCCATCAGTAGGGAATTCAAATGAAAACCTTCTGCATATATGTGTGTATATATATATATATATATATATATATATATATATGTGTGTGTGTGTATATATAATTATATATTATAATCATATATAAAATGACAATTATATATGATTATAATATATGATATATATTATATATGTGATATATATCATATTTAAAAACAGGAGCTTGATATTACCAGCATATTATATTATCCCCTATTAGCAAATAAACTCTTTCCAATTCTAATAAAACTCCTTAAAAGGTATTCTAACTTTACAAGCCGATTCTAACTTCTATGTCACCATTAAGGATGAAAAATGAACTATTTTAGGAGAAAACAGGAGAGGAACTTTTCCTAATAATATTAAAGCTGATTATAAATTATAATATTAATTCAGGATAGAAAAATAGACACATGAAAAAGAATAGGTAAATAAAAGAGATGGATTTCTTCATATAAATATAAGTGATTTATGCTTGATTTTTATATTATACAACAGTAGGAAAATGATGGATTATGTAACACATAATGGTGGAATATATGATCATCCATAAGGAAATTGGCTGAAATCAGAATATTATAGTAGTATATGCATATCCATGTTTATAGTAGCACAATTTACAATTGTCAAATTATGGAACCAAGCTAGGTGTCCATTAACAGATGAATGGATTACAAAAATATGGGATATACACATAATGGAACTCTACTTAGACATAAAGAAGAACAGAATTATGTCATTTGCAGAAAAATGGATGGACCTGGAGAACATTATGCTAAGTGAGATTAGCCAGTCACAGAAAGTGAAGGGTCATATGTTTTCTCTCATATGCAGAAGCTAGGGAGTAATGGGGATACAAGAGGGACTTTAGATAAAGGAGGGAAAATCCAAGTGGAGCGAGGGAGGTGGTCTAGGAGAAGGTGGGGGTTGGGGAGGGAGAATTAATGAAGGAATCACTTTCATTGACATTATGTACAAATATTAGAATACCAATGCTAATCTTAATATCCTGTATGGGGTAGGGGGAGTTGGGAGGGAGCCAGGGGAAAGCCCACCAAGTGCTGTGGGCATGCATGTCACTATAAATTAAGATGTGAGCTTATAATGCACCAATAAAAGTATAAAAATTCAGCCTCATACAAAAAAAGAAATTGGCAAAAATTCACCCCTACTCATAACACCATCCCAAAGTTTCATATATTCTTTTTTTTTTTTTTTTTGCGGTACCGGGGATTGAACGCAGGGGCGTTCTACCTCCGTGCCACACCCCTGGCCCTATTTTTTTATATTTTATTTTGAAACTGGGTCTCACGAAGTTGCGGAGGGCCTCACTAAGTAGATAGATAGAGATAGAGAGAGAGAGAGAGAGAGAGACAGGGAGAGATAGAGAGAGAGAGAGCTGAGGCTGGCCGCGAACCCGGATCCTCCGGTCTCTGCCTCCCAAAGTACTGGGATTAAAAGCGT
>PVJS01055233.1:0-12707 GCA_004027185.1 Glis glis
AACCAAGAATACTATACCCAGTACATCCATGCTTCAGAAATAAAGATTTTCTAAGACAAGCAAAAACTGAGGGAAGTCATCACCATCAGACTATCTTCACAAAAGATGCTTAAGGAATTCCTACATCTAGAACCAAAGGAAGATAAATACTATCATAAAAACACATGATGGTATAAAATTCACTGCATGAGCAGACACACAAAAGAGAAACCAGAAAAAAGTTCAAACCTTATCAACACAGAAAGCCACCAAATCACAAAGATAAACAAAGAGGTACAAAAGATATTCAAAACAACTAGAAGGAAACTTACACAATGACAGTATTGACTACACATCAGTAACAATCTTGAAGGTAAATGGATTAAATTCTAAAATTAAAGGATTTAGACTGGCTAAATGAAATTATAAAAACAAGACTGAATAATATGCTGCCTATAAGTAATTCACTTCATTGGTAAAGATATTTATAACCTGAAAGTGAAGGAATGTAAAAACATAATTCAAAGTTGGAGAAAAACCTCAGATGAGTAAAGAAGGCGACCTAATTGAGGGAGATGGGGGGGGAAGAGGGAAACACCCTGATGCACAGCATGTACATACACAAATATATCAAAGTCAACTACTATGCTGAGCATGAGAAGGAAGGAAGGGGGAGGGAATGGGGGAGGGCCAATTGATCGATGTGTGCATGTATACTTCTGCCACCCTGAAACACATCAAGATGGATGATTACACTGCACCAAAAAACTAACACAAGCAAAAAAAGATAATTCATGCAAATGGAAACCAAACGGGAGCAGAAGTTGCTATACAAAGATGTGATAAAAAGAATTTTAAATCAAACACTTTAAAATGAGACAAAGAAGTCCATTATATAATATTATGGGTTCAATTCAACAAGAAAATATACAATTTCTGGAATACTAAATTTTATAAAACACATATTGAAGTATCAAAAGGAAGAGGAAGAGATAGGCTCCAATATAGTAATTGTTGAGGACTTCAATATTTCACTTTCATCAACAGATCATCTAGATAAAGATTCATCAAAGAAACTTTGGAGTTAAACTCTACTATAAAACAAATGAACATAGCAAAACTTTTACAATATTTCATTCAACAGCTGCAGAATATATATTCTTCTCATCAGCACATGGAACATCCTCCAGGATGAAATATATATTAAGCCAGAAAGAAAATCTCAAAATTTTTAAAAATATCTAAATCATGTCTGGTATCTTCTCTGACCATACTAGTATAAAACCAGAAATCAATAACAAGAGTAACTTACAATACTGTACAAATCCATGGAATGTAAATATGTTCTCTAATGAATGATGGATCAGTATACAAATCAAAAGGGAGGTTTAAAAATGACTTTAAGCAAATGGAACACAATATGCCAAAACAGAGGGGATACAGCAATATCACTACGGAGACAAGTTTATAGAAATAAGAAACTACATCAAAAAAGAAAAGATTACAAATAAAAAATAAACTAACAATACAACTAAAAGAACCAGTAAAGCAAGAAGAAACCAAATCCAAAATTAGAAGGAAAAGAATAAGAAAGATTAGAGTAGAAATAAACAAAATGGAGACTAAAAAAACACAAAAGATCAATAAAATGAAGAGGTGGGTTTTTGAAATGGTGAACAAAATTGACAAATTTATAATAAGATTAATCAAGAAAAAAAGGGGAACAAGAACTGGAAAATGAGATATTCAACTGATAACACAGAAATATAAAGGATCATTAGGAACTATTATGAATATCTATATACCAACAATTTGGAAAATCTAGAAGGAGTTAAATATTTGGAAATATGTAACCTACCAAATTAAGCAAGACACAGATAAGCTGAACAGGTCAATAATAAGTAACAAGACTGAATCAATAATTAAAAGATCTCCCAACAAAGAAATGCCCAGAACCAGATGACTTCACAGGTAAATTCTACCAATTTTTTTTTTTTGCAGTACCGGGGAATAAATGCAGGGGTGTTCTACCTCTGTGTTATGCCCCTGGCCCTATTTTTTATACTTTATTTTGAAATCGGGTCTGACGAAATTGCGGAGGGCCTCACTAAGGAGAGAGAGAGAGAGGGAGAGAAAGAGAGAGAGAGAGAGAGAGAGAGAGAAAGCTGAGACTGGCCACGAACCCGGATCCTCCAGTCTCCGCCTCCCAAAGTACTGAGATTACAAGCGTGCGCCACCACACCCAGCCAAATTCTACCAAATTTTAAAAAAAAGAAATAATACTGAATCTTCTTAACATATACCAAAAAATTTAAAGGAGGAACACACTTCCAAACTAGTTGTACAAGGCCAATATTACTATGATACCAAAACCAGACAAAGAGACAACAACCAATGAAAAACCTATAGACTAATACTTTTAGGTAATATAGATTTAGAAATTCTCAACAAAATTCTAGCGAATTGAATCCAACAGCACATTAATAAGATCATACACCATGGCCAAGTGGGATTTATACCAGGGATGACAAACCCAGAGCTAACATTATACTGAACTGTCAAAAGCTGAAAGCATTTGCCCTAGAATGTAGAGCAAGACAAGAACGTAGATGTCAACTTTCAGCACACTTATTCAACATAAAACTGGAAGTCCTAGCCAGAGAAATTAGGAAAGGAGGAAGTCAAATTATCCATTTGTAGATGACATGATTCCTTTTTTTTCTGTAGTAGGGATTGAACCAAGGGGCATTCTACCTCTGAGCTACAACCCCACATTTTTAAACAAGTTCTTGCTAAGTTGCTGAGGGTCTCACTTAAGTTGCTAAGGCTGGCCTCAAACTTGTGATTCGCCTGCCTCAGCCTCCAAATTATGGAAATTACAGGGGCATATCATCATGCCTGGCAACATAATTTTTTGTATAGAAAAAACTAAAGACTTCATCCAAAGACTGTTAGAACTGATAAATTAATTCAGTAAAGTTGTAGGATATAAAATCAATGTACAAAGAGCAGTAGCATTTTTATATATCAATGAAGAACATACTTCATAAACCAATCAAGAAAGCAATGCCGTTCCCAATAGTGACATAAAACTTGAAATACCTAGGAAAAATTTTAGCCAAGAAAGTGAAAATCTCTAGAATGAAGAAAATAAAACATTGATAAAAGAAATTGATGAAGATACAAAAATATAAGACCTCCCATGTTAAAAAATTGGGAGAAATAATATTGTTAAAATATTCATACTAGCCGGGCATAGTGGTGCACACTTGTAATCCCAGTACTTGGGAGGCTGAGACAGGAGGATCACAGGTTCGAAGCCAGCTTCAGAAATTTAGAGTGATCTTCCCCCGCCCTACGTGCCGGGCTGGTCTCCGCCTGTGCAAGGGGTCAATTGAGCTCAAGGGGAGGACTTAGTCTCCTCCACTTCGGGACCACTCTCACGCACCCCTGACACGTGGAGTGGATCCACATACAGGGAGGCGAGACGGGCACTCCCAGAGGCTGGAACGGTGCCTCTCCTTCCTCTTAGGGAGGCCCCCCCATGGGGGGACTGCCAGAAGACTAGGACAGAAACCTCTTCCCGTTCATGATTTATGTTCCCTTTTCCACCAGTGATCTCTATAATTGGAAAACTCAAAATCCTCCTTTTTCTGAAATGCCCCAGGCACTCATTGGTCTCCTTGAGACTGTTTTCTATACCCACCAGCCCACCTGAGATGATTGTCAGCAGCTCCTAGCCACCCTCTTCACGACAGAAGAGTGAGACCGAATTACAATGGAAAGTAGAAAACTAGCTCTCAGACCAGGTTCTACATCCCTTTCTGAAGGTGGCACCTGAGTAGAGCAAATTTTTCCCTCTGAGAGACTGAACTGGGACCCTAATTCTGACCAAGGTAAGGAGACCCTGGACGATTTTCACCAAACCCTTTTAGGAGGTATAAAGGCAGCTGCCAGGAAGCCTACAAATTTGTCAAAGGTAATTGAGGTGATTCAAGGTGATATAGCCCTCAATAGCGGGCTATAAATATTGCCTTTGCCATACAGTCAGCCCCAGACATTAGGAGAAAATTACAAATGTTAGAGGTATTCCAGGGTATGAATAGGTCACAGTTGTTAGAAATTGCTCAGAAGGTTTATAACAACCGAGATACTATGGACAATAAGCAAAATAAAAGACTAACTAGGGCAGTAGTAGCAGCTTTCAGGGAAATAGATGATAGAAAGCCTAGGGGTAAAGGCCAGAGGCAGACCAATAGGAAGAGACCAGAAAAGGACCAATGTGCCTATTGTAAAAAAAAAAAAAAGAAAGAAAGAAAGAAAGAAAGAAAAAGAAACTGGAAAAATGAGTGTCCGAACCGGGACAAGAAAGCCAAGCCGCCTGATTCTCCAACTTGAGGAGGAATGATGGGGCTGGGGCTACATTTCATTGAGCCCCCAGGAGCCCATGGTAACAGCAATTCTGCTGTGCTCTGGAGCAGCTGGGGGTGGTCCGGGTCCTTGGAGAACAGCGGCCGTGAGTGTGCTCTGGGCCCAGCTGCAGTGCGAGCAACCTGAGCAGCTGGATTCTTTCGAGGAAGTTCTGATACGTGTGTCGGCCTGCCTGGAGGAGGTGGCGCAGGAGCAGGAGGGCTTGGAGCAGGTGCTGCGGCTGCGGCGGGAAAGCGAGCATGAGAGGGAGGTTCCCGGCCTTTTATGAGGAGCTGGAGCAGTAGCTCCGGGAGCAGGGGCAGCACACACAGAGCCAGAACCTCCCCTGGGAAGAGTAGAGTGACCGCCTGGAGTTGGAGCTGCAGAGCTGCAGGAGCTGGAGCATGCCAGCCTGCAGCAGTGGGAGATGGAACAGCAGCTGCAGGCCCGGGCTGCGGAGCAGCTGGAGGCGCAAGCCTAGCACGCCCAGCTGTGGCGGGCCTATGAAGCGCTGAGCGCACAGCTGGAAGGGGCTCAAGAACAGCTCCTCAGGCTAGAGGGCGATGCGGGGGGACGACAGGAGCAAACCCAAGGTGACGTGGTTGCGTCTCCAGGAACATGCAGAAAGAAAAACTCAACTTCCTACCGTAACTGAACAAAAGACTTGTCCTCCCGGCAGCCCTAGAAAGACACTTGGTGTCTCAACTCCACCAAGCAACACATCAAGGGGCTACAAAGATTACTGAACTCCTCCGACCCAGGTATTATATACCCCATTTAGACTGTGTCACCAAGGACATTGTGCCTATAAACAACAGAGCTCAGGACAGGTAGAAAGAATGAATTGGGCCTTAAAGGAAACTTTGACTAAATTGGTTATAGAAACAGGTGAAAGTTGGGCCAATCTCCTTCCCTGTGCCTTCCTTAGGGCCAAGTGTACCCCCTACTGAGGTTTCACTCCTTATGAAATCATGTTTGGGAGACTACCACCTAAGAGATATCTCCCCAAATTAAGAGATATACAAAAGGAAGAGATAATTAAACCTTTCTCAAGTCATTGCACGGTCTACAGCAGACCCAAAAGGCCATCTACCAGGTGGTCTGAGTAATAGATCTTCAACCTGCCTTGGAGCTGGCCCACCAGTTCCAGCCCGAGGACTTGGTGTAGGTCACGAGAATTCCAGTTCGTACCCTAGAACCTTCCTGGAAAGGCACGTATCCTGTAGTCTTCACCACCCCGACAGCAGTAAAGATGGCTGGAGTCTTCCTGGAGTCATCACACTCAACTAAAGAAAACTACAGAGGAAGGGGGAAAATGGATTATTACCAGGACCTCTGATCCAATAAAGATAAGACTCAGATGGGTTACCTAATGACCCTTAGCTTCCTGTGGTTGGTACTTGTTCCTGGCAGGGACGCAACTTTCACTAGCCCTCTCCCCTGGATTTGGGAGATCAGGAAGGCTGGGGATGGAACCCTAACAGCAAACATCACCACCAGAGACCAGCCTATCTTTAAGGTGGACCTTTGTTCCCTTATATCTTGAAAAGGAGAATGGGCCAAGGGTGGAAAAGGGGGGTACAATATCGAGGGTGTGGGATTGGGACTCTAGAAAAGAGGATGCAGGATGTCCAGTTCTATATTTGCTTGGCAGATGGAGAGGCTGGCTGTAATGCTCAAGGTCAATATCATTGTGTTGCCTGGGACTGTGTGACCGAGGCACCTTGGAAACATAGTGACCCCCACATTAGGGTAAATTGAGACCCCCAGCAGGCGAGTGCTCCAAAGGAGACTGAAATCCTCTCAAAATTGAAGTTTTGAGCTGGACCTCAAGTGGTCACCACTATTGGAAATGGGCAAGACCTGGGGCATAAGACTGTATGTCTCTAGACAGAACCCTGGAAATGAATTCACCATCCAAAAGAGGTACCTGTGTAGGACCCCACACCCCACTGGGCCTAATGAAAATCTGTACCTGCCCAAACCAAAAGGGCCCAATACCCAAGGAGCCCCCACCAGTCTCCCTGTGGTGTCCCCTACATATACAAGTCCAGACCCAAATCCTGAGGCAACCCCCGTCATGATAGAGACCTTAATGAAAACGCACAGGTTGTTAAATCATTCTGTGCCAGATTTAGGCCAAAACTGTTGGTTATGCTTAAATCCCAAGCCACCTTGCTACGTGGGCATAGTGTCAAATGAGACTCTTCTCCAATCATCAGATGATGCTGGGTGCAGTTGGAACCATCCTCGGCTTACCCTAGGGGATCCCCAAGGGCAAGGGACTTGTCTCATATTGCCTGGCTATAATATAGACAGCTCCCCCCATAAGGATACCTGTAGAAACAGCCTCTATGCCAACACGAGTACTGGCTTGCAAGTTGTCTTCAGAGCCCCTGAGACTACATGGCTAGCCTGAACCAATGGGCTAACTAAATGTGTCCCCTCTGATCAATTTAATGATGATATTCTTCGTGTTTTAGTATACATTGTGCTGCAAGTGCTGATTTACAGTGGGGAAGAAGGGAGAGCCCATTTTAGCCTAGACCCAAGCCGTCTCCAGTGCGGAGGGTAGCCCCTGTATTAGTGCCCCTCCTAGTAGGAACAGGAATAGCTGGTTTGGCCGCCAGAGGAGCCTCAGCCTTGATAGTGGGAGATAGAAACTTTAAAGAGCTGAGTACACAAATAGATATGGATCTAGGACACCTAGAAAACCCTATCTCCAGGCTGGAATCCCAGGTAGATTCCCTAGCAGAAGTAGTATTCCAAAACTATAGAGGGTTAGATCTCCTATTTATGAAACAAGGCGGACTCTGCATGGCCCTTGGAGAGATTTGCTGTTTTTATGCTAACCAGTCTGGGGTAATTAGAGAAAGTTTGGCACTAGTACAAAACAATTTAAAGGAGAGAGAAAGAAAAAGACATGAGTCAGATACTTGGTACCAGTCTCTATTCTCCTGGTCCCCTTGGTTTACCACCCTGCTCACAGCTTTGGCGGGAACCCTAATCCTTTTGTTCCTAGCCTTGATGGTTGGCCCTGTTTAATTAATTGCTTAACTATGTCAGAAGAAGGATAAGGGTCAGTATAACCCTCTAAAAACCAAGGATGAGTCCATGATTTGACTCACGCCCATAGAAACAGTGGGGAATGTGATGGCCAACCTTGAGCAAAGAGCTAAAGCTATTCTATGATGTGCTGTTACCAAAGATGACCCTAATCCAGATTTAGAACAGGGAAGTAAAAATCTGCCTTGGCAGGATTAGGCCAGGGTGTGGTAACCGAAAAGGGTCAACATGTTCCCTGAGCTTCTGCACAATGTTGTTTTAGCTTATGTACATTCTGCTTGGCTTGCACACTTGCTGAAAAGAACCATTGGGGACATTCCACTCCTGCTGTGAGAACTTAAATTTTCACCCCGAACTTGTGGTTTTGTGGTTTTGCTGTATAAAAGGAGCCCTGATAAATGGCTCAGGACTGCCCTTGGGAGCTAAGTGCCCAGTGTAGTCGCCAGCCAGCAAATAAAGACTTTCTATTGGCCATATTCTGAGTCTGAGTAGTCTTCTCTGGCAATCTCACCACTTGGTAAACTGCATATCCATATGCAGAAGAATAAAACTTGACTCTATTTCTCATCCTATACAAAATCAAGTAAAATGGACCAAAACTTGAATATAGGACCTAAAACTGTAAATCTATGAGAAGAACCATAAGGGAAACACTTCAGTACTTTAGGTTATTTTTAAGACACCGAAAGCATAGGCAATTAAAAACACAAGTAGACACATAGGATTAAATCAAATAAGATTCTTCACAGCAATGGAAACAATCCATAGAGTTAAGAAAAACCTACAGAATGGGATAAAATATTTACAGGATCTTCATCTGTGAAGGGATTATTTGATATATATAAGTTCATAAAAAATTCAACAACAAAAATATACATACTCTAATTAATAATGGGCCCACAATCTAAGTAGTCATTTCTCAAAAGAATACTACCAATGGCCAGTAAATATATGAAAAAAATACTCAATATCAGTAATTATTAGGGCAATGTAGAACAAAACAGTAATGAGATACTATCTTACCAATAGTTAGAATAGCTATTATAAAAAAATTCAATAAATGTTCTGGAGAGAACCCAGAGAAAATGGAATCATTACACACAGCTTTTGAAAAAGAAAATACAGCCATTATGGAGAACAGAATGGAAGTTCCTCAACAAACTGAAAATGAGTCTATACAGGATATAGCTATCCCACTTCTGGGTATATATCCAAAGGAAATGAAATTACCATGTAACTATTCTACCTGCACTCCCATATTTATTGCAGTACTATTCACAACAGTCAGAATATGGAATCGCTGGAGATATACATAGACAGATGACTGGATAACAAAATGTGGTAGAAATACACGATGGAATATTACTCATCCATACAAAAGAATGAAACTCATTTGCATAAAAATGAATAGAAATAGAGGACATTATTTTAAGTGAAATAAAGCAGACACAAATACCACACATTCTTTCTTGTGTTGAAGCTAAAAACATTCATCACAAAGTTAAAGATAGTAGAACAGTGATTACTAAGTCTAGGAATGGTAGGGAAGAAGATGGATATAGGGAAATCAGATAGCAGATACTAAAATACACTTAGGAGGAATACGTTCTAGTGTTCCAAATCACAGTAAGGTGACTATAATTTGTGGTAAACAACTATTCATTTTATTAAGAACTAGAAGAGAGTTGCTTAAAACTTGCAAAAATAAATAAGTAGATGGAAGTGCTTACTCGCCTTATTTGATTAGTGCACCTTGTATACATGCATTGAAATAATATACTGTGCCTCATAAATATGTATAATTATGTTAATTTAAAAGAAAAAGAAAAATTTAAATTAAAGAGTCAAATACTTATTCACTGTGGCTATATAGAATATTTAGTGATTACTGATACTATTTTTAAAGGAAAAACCAAGAAAAGTTAATTAAAACCTAACGAGGATTGAAAAGATATTTTAGTAATTTGGGCAAGCAAAAAAAGAAACATGAAAGAGATAACTTCAGCATATATGAACATAATTAATTTTAAAAGGCATCTTGAGGCTCAGATCACATACCAGACAATGAAAAGAGAATAATTTAAACTAGCACATAGTTTTGAACATTAATCATTTTTCTAGTTCTTTAAGGTTTATCAGTAAGTTAAGATCCTTTTTCTTCTTAAATGTATTTATTGATATAAACTTCCCTCTTTGGAAGTGCTTTTGCTGCATCCAAATAGTTTTGATATATTGTGTTTTGAGTTTTATTTGCCTCAAGGAATTATTTTTACAATTTTTAAAAAATTTCTTCTTTGACTTATTGGATTTTCAGGGATATGTTGTTTAATTTCCTCTTGTGAATTTTCCAAGTTTCCTTCTGTTATTAATTTCTAGTTTCATAGCACTGTGGTCAGCAAAGATACCTGGTATGATTTCAATTTTCATAAATTTGTAAGACATGTCTTGTGGCATAACATATCATCTATCCTCAAGAATGTTCCATTTGCACCTGAAATGAACACGTATTTTGCTGCTTTTGGATTTAATGTTCCTTATATATTTGTTAGTTCGATTTGTTCTAAAATATAGCTTAAGTCCAATGTTTCCTTATTGATTTTCTATCTGGATGACCTACATTGTTCAAAGTAGGGGTTAGAAATCCCGTACTATAACTGTATTGCTATCTCTCCCTTTGGATTTGTTAATTTTACACTATAAAGCCAGGCATGGTGGTGCACGCTTGTAATCCCAGTACTTGGGAGGCTGCCACTGGAGGATCCGGGTTCGTAGCCAGCCTCAGCTACTTAGTGAGGCCCTCCACAACTTAGTGAAACCCTGTTTTAAAATAAAGAACAAAAGATAGGGCTGGGGGTGTAGCTTGGAGGTAGAATGTCCCTGAGTTCAATCCCCAGTACCATAATAAATAAATGAACAAATAAATAAATAAATAAATAAATAAATAAATAAATTTTACACTATAAAGTTTGGACTTCTAGGAAGCATGCATATTTATAATTATTTTGTCCTCTTGACACTCAACATTACAAAACAACCTTGTTTAGTTTTAGTTATTGACTTAAAATTTTTATTTAATGTAAGTATAGTTATCCCTTTTCTCATTTAATTTTTATCTGCATGGAATTTCTCATTTCTTCATTTTTACCCTTTAAGTTTCTTTGAAGTAAGTCTCTTACAGGCAACATGTAGTTTGGTCTTGCTTTTTAATTTTTTTCAAATCCATTTAGCCACTCTTTGATTGGAGAATACAATCTTTTTGCACTCAAGTTAATTACTGATAGGCAAGGACTTATCTTTAACCACATACAATATCCCTGTATTAGCTGGGCATGGTGATATACACCTGTAATCCCAATGCATGGGAGCCTGAGACAGGAGGATTGCAGATTCAATGCTAGCCTTAGCAACTTAGTGAGATCCTGTTTCAAAATAAAAACAGGGCTGGGTTTGTCGTTTAGAGGTACAATGCCCCTGGTTCAATCCCCAGTAACTAACACACACACACACACACACACACAAATATATATTTTCCCACATTTTATTTTTTCATATTGTATTGTACACCTTTTATATTGTCTATTCTTCAGCAAATGGCTTTACCTATAAGATATTCTTAATTGTTTTGTCTTTTATCCTATTAGGGACATATATGGCTTATATACCATCAATACAAAATTAAAGTTTTCTGGAACTGACTAGGTACTGAACTTTTTCTCACTGAGTTTTATACTTTCATATGCTTTTCATTTTACTAAGTTGTATCCTTTCATTTCAGTGTGAACAATACCTTTGGCATTTCACATGAGGCAAGTCTAACAGTGATAAACCCACTTAGCTTTTGTCTGCCTGTGAACATCTTTATTTCACCTTTATTTCTGAAGGACAACTTTGCCAGGTAAAGTATTCTTGACTGGCATGTTCTTTCTTTTAATGCTCTGAATATGTATCATTCTTCTCTCACCTAGCCTGAAAATTTTCTTCTGGAACATTCTCTGAAAGCCTTATAGAAGTGTATGTGAGAATTATCTTTTCTCTTGCTACTTTCATGATTCTCTCTTGAAATAAAAATTAATGATCATATCAGTTCATTCATTTGACTAAATACAGTATCTAATTCTGATAAAAAATCTTCAGCAAACTAGTAGTATAAGAAACTCCCTCAAATTGATAAAATGCACATTCAAAAATATACAGCTAACATCAAACTTAATATTGAGAAATCAGATGCTTTCCCCTTAAGTTTGGGGAATAAAGCAAGGATATCTTTATCACCTCACCCATTTACAATATAATAGACATATTACTAGTGCAATAACACAGATATTGAGATACAGAAGAAGTATTCTGAAAAGGTATACAGACCAAGAAGGAAAAAGCAAAACCATTTGCAGATGACATGATTGTGTGGAAAATCACATGCAAAAAAATGTCAAAATAACTCTGGGAACTACAATTATGGTAAGGCCACTGGATATGAACTTAATACACAAAATCAATTGCTTTTATGTATGCCCATAAGAAAAAAAGTAAAATTTGAAGCATAAAACACTATGCTATTTAAGATAAATTTTAAAGGTAAACATGTTGTCACAAATCTAACAAAATATGAATAGCATGTATGTGTGAGAAATTACAAAATTGTGGTGAGAGAAAACAAAACATATAAAAATAATTGTAAGAACATTCTATATCTTGGATTGGAAAACTCAACATTACGATATCATCCATAAAAAGAACACAATCATATAATTTGGAGGAAAATGGATGGAACTCGAGAGTATTATGCTAAGTGAGATTAGCCAGTCAAAGAAAGTGAAGGGTCATATATTTTCACTTATATGTGGAAGCTAGAGAGAAACTGGGAAACAAAGAAGATTTCAGATAAATGAAGGGATACATTAGTGGAATGAGGAAGGTGGATTTGGGGGAAGAAATGGAGGTCTGATGATGAAAACAATTCAAATAATCCTTTATTCATCCATAAAGTTATCTGTATCAATGAAATATGATCTATGGGCCGGACCACTCTGGCTGCTACCAGCATTGCGGCTTCCACATGCCGCCAGCAGAGAAGCCAGGGACTCGTGGGAAGTTCACCACCTGCAGATCAGCAGAGACAAAAGCAAGCAGCGGCTTGCTCCACACTTGAGAGACCAAACGGCGGCGGCTACAGCGGCTGCAGCGGTGCCATCTCGGCAGGACTTTACTGGTGGCTACCAGCATTGTGGCTTCCACAAAAGACCAACGGAGAT